>JAWQFJ010003200.1:25210-70210 GCA_034096865.1 Theodoxus fluviatilis | reverse complement strand
TCAATCCTGAATGGTGGAACCTGGAATGAGATGGTTAGGTAATATCTGCATGTTTTCTCCAATAAATTGTCTGGTACATTCATCTTCTGGCATGGAAATACACTGAACATAGGGTTTAGTCCATTGATTGTTCTTTGTGATGAAAGTGCAGTGGTGCTTTTTGCTGACTAGGGCCCGTATTCACAACGGCGATTTATCGGCAATTTATTTTAACTCTGATTTATCTCTAAACTCAGATGATTCCAACTGCCTGTTCCGCTCTCCCTTGGCTGGAAACCAGTATATATAGCAAAGCGCAACCTAGGATCCTCTGACGAGCGTACCTTATCTAACCGATCAAGATAACGCGGGGCTAGGGGATAAATCGAGTGTTAAAAAGATAAATCGCCGTTGTGAATACAGGCCGTGGTCAAGATACTTTCCTGAATCTAGTGACACTGCAAACAAATGTTTACAAATCACCTGTATCTTCGATTGATTAAGCATCTCCCTTTAGTCAGCAGTTTGCAGCGCAGTGTTGGAACTGCCTTTGGGAGTGATGGTGTCTCTGGTACCTGACTTACAGACTGTATCAGTGTTGTGATTGTTGTGTGCTGACAGAGCACTCATCAGTCAGCTGGGTGGCCAGAGCATAAGGTGTAATGTGGTGTGAGATCAAGAAATAATGAACCATAACTTTTTAAGGTAGCTATTCCTTTAGCGGGCCACACTAGTAGACTCATCCAAGGGAAGGGGTGCTTGACGTTGACATTCTTCACCACCAGACAGGCCACATCACCCCATTGGCTGAGATTTGATGTATATTTACATCGGGCATAAACGCTGATGTAAATTTATACACAGCAAATAAACGCCAATGTAAATACACAGCAAATCTCAGCCAATGAGGTGATGTGATCCGTCTGGGGGTGAAGCACGTCAACTTCAAGCACCCCTTTCCTTGGACGAGTCCACTAGTGCGGCCTGCTAAAGGAATGCATTCCCTTTTAAATGTAGAATGTCAACACCACCATATTCCACTCTTGCTGCCAATCCCTCTGCAATGCTGGCTGCCAGCAAAAGGGTGAGCTCTTCCAAATGTTTTCCTTCTCCTTGTCCTGAATTCAGTGATCCCGTGATCTCTGGGGGGGATTCTGGCACAAGACTGCTAAATTTAGAGGAATGAGTTCAAGAAGGAAAATGCAAGAGGGCCTTCACCCCTTTGCTGGTAGCCTAGGGTCAAATGGGAATGATGACAAGTGGCAGAGTATAGATAGCAGTGTGGGACATTATAGGTAAAAGCCCACAGAAAAATCTTTGCATTACACCTTTACTTAGGCCACACACAAAAGTTGGGGTTAAGGTAACATGGCAACAACAAAAAAGAGGGGTGTGTGTGTGTGTGTGTGTGTGTGTGTGTGTGTGTGTGTGTGTGTGTGTGTGTGTGTGTGTGTGTGTGTGTGTGTGTGTGTGTGTGTGTGTGTGTGTGTGTTGTAGCCTTTTTTCTGTTAAGGCCAAATTTGAATATGATTCAAAATTAATTTTTTGCTGAAAATGTTTTTTCAAGTTAGTGGATTCCCCAAGTGCACATAGGGCAGGAAGGTGGCCAGCATGCAGTTAATTTTTTACCTTTTATTTATTTAATTTTTTCACAATAGAAAAAAACATGTTTAAGGTTGGCAGAAAGAAAGAAATAGGGCTGGTCATGTTACCTTAACCACAACTATTTTTGGGGTGTGGCCTTATCTTTTTCCATATGGCTATGTCTGGCTGCACCCCACATCTCAGGAGGCATGAAGCTGCTTGATGATATTTGGCTTGTGTGTTCTGTGCTTGTCTTTGAATACTCCTTAGTTCTAGATGGACAAGACAGTCTTACACTTCCTCCCTCACCTCTCTCAATTCTCCACAGCTGCATGAGTGTCTGGCACAGCTGGTAACAGAACACCTCAGCGTCAAGCGATGGCTCTTCAAACTGGACGATGAGTTTGATGGACGAGGCATCGCCTACTGCGACGTGACGGACCACCTCAAGTGCTACAACTGGGCTTGCAAAGAAGCTGCTCGCTATGGAGAGAAATGGAGCAAGAAGTGGGCCCAGGTACTTTGCAGTATTGATCTGGGAGTCCTCTGTAGACAGAAGAAACAGGGTCAGCCTTGAGGACAATATTTGCCTGGGGTTGGAGATTTTTGTTCTCTGTATTGATTTGCATTGTTCATAAACAGATGAAGCAGGATGTTGGAGTGCCACAGGAAGTACCATAGCTGGATTCAGACTTGATGTGGATTTGGTGTTCTGAAGTTAATGTCAGATTGCTGTGATGGGAGACTGCATTTTTTATTCAGTTCACTACCATTCCTTAGTCTGGACATCAATGATGAATGCTATATGGTGAAGAGAAGGAAGTGAAGAGTATATGAAACTCATGGAAAATTTTGCATTGTTGAAAATGTTTGGTGAGAAAATATTTTGCCTGAGAAGAACTCTACACTTCTCTCTCCTTGAATTGAGAAGATCCTATCTCCAAAGGATTGCAACAGTACCTACTGCTTGTTCTTTAGGCAGCTGCTGATTCAATAGAAATGAAGGTTGTGTCAGTGAGACTCGATTTCTTCACAGTTTATGTGGTAATGTAAGTAAGACTAAATTTCTAATTGGGTATCGTGGTCTACTGTACCAATAGATATGGTATGGCTTCATAATACTGTAATTAACTCTTTGTCGTTTGTGCATGCAGGAAGCAGCCTACATCAAGATCCATGCTGAGATTTCTGACATTGTGGCCAAGCACAGCTTCCCCATCAACACCAAGGCCTACGCTGACTGGGAAAAGTTCCTGGAGGCCTTCCTCAGTCAGGGTAGGTCACGGCAGTCGGCTCTGGCACGGCTTACTAGTCAAGGGAAGATAACTGCAGTCAGGGGGAGATAACCGCATATATTGCATGGGAAGTCACACTCAGATCAGAGGGGTTTTATAGTCGTTGATTTGTTTTGTTTGAATTTCTCAACCTGCCAGTTTAGGGAACTATTCTCTGCCTCTCTTGAGTAGTCATTGCTGGAACCTTGCATGGTTGGAGAAATCACAACTAACCCTTTGTCACAGGAAGTATTTTCAATTCCAGCAATCTCTCCTCCTCCTCCTCCTCCTCCTCCTCCTCCTCCTCCTCCTCCTCCTCCTCCTCCTCCTCCTCCTCCTCCTCCTCCTCCTCCTCCTCCTCCTCCTCCTCCTCCTCCTCCCTCCTCCTTCTTCTTCTCCTCCTTCCTTTTCTTCTTCTTCAAGTTACTGTTGCTTGCTTCCAAGGGATTATCTTTTCTCCTTATTCTAATGGACAATGTTGTATCTGTATGTCAAAGTAAAAGCAATAATTTTTCCTTATATATTCTTCTCCAACTGCCTTCTGCAATGGCTTCATCTTTTTCATTCCTGTCCCTTCTATCTCCTACATTGTGCTGCCTTTGTGATACCAAAACAGCAACTCCTACTGAGAAGTATTTGTCTACATTTTGTGTTTACTTCAGGTGGTGTAATTGAGGCATGCCCACCTTCAGACAGCATCACCACCATTTCGGTGGACATGTTCATCGAGCCCAATGGCCGCACACAGATTCTGACTCTTGGGGACCAAATCCATGCAGAGTCCCAGTTCTCCTGCTGGGGCATCTCTTTCCCACAGTCCTCTGTGGAGCCTGACGTCTTGAACAAGCAGTGCTACAGCATTGCACATGCCTGCAAGTCTCGTGGCATTGTGGGATACTTCACCATCGACTTTGTCACCTTCATCGACCCCAAAACTGTGAGTGCAGTGTTGTTTGTCCATCTGTACCGTGTGAACAGTTGTGTCGTTTGAGAGAAAATTTGCTTGTCTAGCCCTGGACTAGGCTCTCTCTAACTGCTGAGGAATTTGTCACATAGTGAATTAAGTCAAATGTGGAAATTAAAATTCCAAGTAGTATTTGATTGAATTATGCTTTATGATCGTATGCTTACTTTCAGTGCATTTTCAGAATTTGGAGAGGGAAATGTGGCCCCTGGCTACTACTAAATCAGCACCATACATGTAGCTAGGAGTGGTAGTCATAACTAATCATCAGTCCAAAGGTGCCCTGGCTACTACTAAATCAGCACCATACATGTAGCTAGGAGTGGTAGTCATAACTAATCATCAGTCCAAAGGTGCCCTGGCTACTACTAAATCAGCACCATACATGTAGCTAGGAGTGGTAGTCATAACTAATCATCAGTCCAAAGGTGCCCTGGCTACTACTAAATCAGCACCATACATGTAGCTAGGAGTGGTAGTCATAACTAATCATCAGTCCAAAGGTGCCCTGGCTACTACTAAATCAGCACCATACATGTAGCTAGGAGTGGTAGTCATAACTAATCATCAGTCCAAAGGTGCCCTGGCTACTACTAAATCAGCACCATACATGTAGCTAGGAGTGGTAGTCATAACTAATCATCAGTCCAAAGGTGCCCTGGCTACTACTAAATCAGCACCATACATGTAGCTAGGAGTGGTAGTCATAACTAATCATCAGTCCAAAGGTGCCCTGGCTACTACTAAATCAGCACCATACATGTAGCTAGGAGTGGTAGTCATAACTAATCATCAGTCCAAAGGTGCCCTGGCTACTACTAAATCAGCACCATACATGTAGCTAGGAGTGGTAGTCATAACTAATCATCAGTCCAAAGGTGCCCTGGCTACTACTAAATCAGCACCATACATGTAGCTAGGAGTGGTAGTCATAACTAATCATCAGTCCAAAGGTGCCCTGGCTACTACTAAATCAGCACCATACATGTAGCTAGGAGTGGTAGTCATAACTAATCATCAGTCCAAAGGTGCCCTGGCTACTACTAAATCAGCACCATACATGTAGCTAGGAGTGGTAGTCATAACTAATCATCAGTCCAAAGGTGCCCTGGCTACTACTAAATCAGCACCATACATGTAGCTAGGAGTGGTAGTCATAACTAATCATCAGTCCAAAGGTGCCCTGGCTACTACTAAATCAGCACCATACATGTAGCTAGGAGTGGTAGTCATAACTAATCATCAGTCCAAAGGTGCCCTGGCTACTACTAAATCAGCACCATACATGTAGCTAGGAGTGGTAGTCATAACTAATCATCAGTCCAAAGGTGCCCTGGCTACTACTAAATCAGCACCATACATGTAGCTAGGAGTGGTAGTCATAACTAATCATCAGTCCAAAGGTGCCCTGGCTACTACTAAATCAGCACCATACATGTAGCTAGGAGTGGTAGTCATAACTAATCATCAGTCCAAAGGTGCCCTGGCTACTACTAAATCAGCACCATACATGTAGCTAGGAGTGGTAGTCATAACTAATCATCAGTCCAAAGGTGCCCTGGCTACTACTAAATCAGCACCATACATGTAGCTAGGAGTGGTAGTCATAACTAATCATCAGTCCAAAGGTGCCCTGGCTACTACTAAATCAGCACCATACATGTAGCTAGGAGTGGTAGTCATAACTAATCATCAGTCCAAAGGTGCCCTGGCTACTACTAAAACAGCACCATACATGTAGCTAGGAGTGGTAGTCATAACTAATCATCAGTCCAAAGGTGCCCTGGCTACTACTAAATCAGCACCATACATGTAGCTAGGAGTGGTAGTCATAACTAATCATCAGTCCAAAGGTGCCCTGGCTACTACTAAATCAGCACCATACATGTAGCTAGGAGTGGTAGTCATAACTAATCATCAGTCCAAAGGTGCCCTGGCTACTACTAAATCAGCACCATACATGTAGCTAGGAGTGGTAGTCATAACTAATCATCAGTCCAAAGGTGCCCTGGCTACTACTAAATCAGCACCATACATGTAGCTAGGAGTGGTAGTCATAACTAATCATCAGTCCAAAGGTGCCCTGGCTACTACTAAACAGCACCATACATGTAGCTAGGAGTGGTAGTCATAACTAATCATCAGTCCAAAGGTGCCCTGGCTACTACTAAATCAGCACCATACATGTAGCTAGGAGTGGTAGTCATAACTAATCATCAGTCCAAAGGTGCCCTGGCTACTACTAAATCAGCACCATACATGTAGCTAGGAGTGGTAGTCATAACTAATCATCAGTCCAAAGGTGCCCTGGCTACTACTAAATCAGCACCATACATGTAGCTAGGAGTGGTAGTCATAACTAATCATCAGTCCAAAGGTGCCCTGGCTACTACTAAATCAGCACCATACATGTAGCTAGGAGTGGTAGTCATAACTAATCATCAGTCCAAAGGTGCCCTGGCTACTACTAAATCAGCACCATACATGTAGCTAGGAGTGGTAGTCATAACTAATCATCAGTCCAAAGGTGCCCTGGCTACTACTAAATCAGCACCATACATGTAGCTAGGAGTGGTAGTCATAACTAATCATCAGTCCAAAGGTGCCCTGGCTACTACTAAATCAGCACCATACATGTAGCTAGGAGTGGTAGTCATAACTAATCATCAGTCCAAAGGTGCCCTGGCTACTACTAAATCAGCACCATACATGTAGCTAGGAGTGGTAGTCATAACTAATCATCAGTCCAAAGGTGCCCTGGCTACTACTAAATCAGCACCATACATGTAGCTAGGAGTGGTAGTCATAACTAATCATCAGTCCAAAGGTGCCCTGGCTACTACTAAATCAGCACCATACATGTAGCTAGGAGTGGTAGTCATAACTAATCATCAGTCCAAAGGTGCCCTGGCTACTACTAAATCAGCACCATACATGTAGCTAGGAGTGGTAGTCATAACTAATCATCAGTCCAAAGGTGCCCTGGCTACTACTAAATCAGCACCATACATGTAGCTAGGAGTGGTAGTCATAACTAATCATCAGTCCAAAGGTGCCCTGGCTACTACTAAATCAGCACCATACATGTAGCTAGGAGTGGTAGTCATAACTAATCATCAGTCCAAAGGTGCCCTGGCTACTACTAAATCAGCACCATACATGTAGCTAGGAGTGGTAGTCATAACTAATCATCAGTCCAAAGGTGCCCTGGCTACTACTAAATCAGCACCATACATGTAGCTAGGAGTGGTAGTCATAACTAATCATCAGTCCAAAGGTGCCCTGGCTACTACTAAATCAGCACCATACATGTAGCTAGGAGTGGTAGTCATAACTAATCATCAGTCCAAAGGTGCCCTGGCTACTACTAAATCAGCACCATACATGTAGCTAGGAGTGGTAGTCATAACTAATCATCAGTCCAAAGGTGCCCTGGCTACTACTAAATCAGCACCATACATGTAGCTAGGAGTGGTAGTCATAACTAATCATCAGTCCAAAGGTGCCCTGGCTACTACTAAATCAGCACCATACATGTAGCTAGGAGTGGTAGTCATAACTAATCATCAGTCCAAAGGTGCCCTGGCTACTACTAAATCAGCACCATACATGTAGCTAGGAGTGGTAGTCATAACTAATCATCAGTCCAAAGGTGCCCTGGCTACTACTAAATCAGCACCATACATGTAGCTAGGAGTGGTAGTCATAACTAATCATCAGTCCAAAGGTGCCCTGGCTACTACTAAATCAGCACCATACATGTAGCTAGGAGTGGTAGTCATAACTAATCATCAGTCCAAAGGTGCCCTGGCTACTACTAAATCAGCACCATACATGTAGCTAGGAGTGGTAGTCATAACTAATCATCAGTCCAAAGGTGCCCTGGCTACTACTAAATCAGCACCATACATGTAGCTAGGAGTGGTAGTCATAACTAATCATCAGTCCAAAGGTGCCCTGGCTACTACTAAATCAGCACCATACATGTAGCTAGGAGTGGTAGTCATAACTAATCATCAGTCCAAAGGTGCCCTGGCTACTACTAAATCAGCACCATACATGTAGCTAGGAGTGGTAGTCATAACTAATCATCAGTCCAAAGGTGCCCTGGCTACTACTAAATCAGCACCATACATGTAGCTAGGAGTGGTAGTCATAACTAATCATCAGTCCAAAGGTGCCCTGGCTACTACTAAATCAGCACCATACATGTAGCTAGGAGTGGTAGTCATAACTAATCATCAGTCCAAAGGTGCCCTGGCTACTACTAAATCAGCACCATACATGTAGCTAGGAGTGGTAGTCATAACTAATCATCAGTCCAAAGGTGCCCTGGCTACTACTAAATCAGCACCATACATGTAGCTAGGAGTGGTAGTCATAACTAATCATCAGTCCAAAGGTGCCCTGGCTACTACTAAATCAGCACCATACATGTAGCTAGGAGTGGTAGTCATAACTAATCATCAGTCCAAAGGTGCCCTGGCTACTACTAAATCAGCACCATACATGTAGCTAGGAGTGGTAGTCATAACTAATCATCAGTCCAAAGGTGCCCTGGCTACTACTAAATCAGCACCATACATGTAGCTAGGAGTGGTAGTCATAACTAATCATCAGTCCAAAGGTGCCCTGGCTACTACTAAACAGCACCATACATGTAGCTAGGAGTGGTAGTCATAACTAATCATCAGTCCAAAGGTGCCCTGGCTACTACTAAATCAGCACCATACATGTAGCTAGGAGTGGTAGTCATAACTAATCATCAGTCCAAAGGTGCCCTGGCTACTACTAAATCAGCACCATACATGTAGCTAGGAGTGGTAGTCATAACTAATCATCAGTCCAAAGGTGCCCTGGCTACTACTAAATCAGCACCATACATGTAGCTAGGAGTGGTAGTCATAACTAATCATCAGTCCAAAGGTGCCCTGGCTACTACTAAACAGCACCATACATGTAGCTAGGAGTGGTAGTCATAACTAATCATCAGTCCAAAGGTGCCCTGGCTACTACTAAATCAGCACCATACATGTAGCTAGGAGTGGTAGTCATAACTAATCATCAGTCCAAAGGTGCCCTGGCTACTACTAAATCAGCACCATACATGTAGCTAGGAGTGGTAGTCATAACTAATCATCAGTCCAAAGGTGCCCTGGCTACTACTAAATCAGCACCATACATGTAGCTAGGAGTGGTAGTCATAACTAATCATCAGTCCAAAGGTGCCCTGGCTACTACTAAATCAGCACCATACATGTAGCTAGGAGTGGTAGTCATAACTAATCATCAGTCCAAAGGTGCCCTGGCTACTACTAAATCAGCACCATACATGTAGCTAGGAGTGGTAGTCATAACTAATCATCAGTCCAAAGGTGCCCTGGCTACTACTAAATCAGCACCATACATGTAGCTAGGAGTGGTAGTCATAACTAATCATCAGTCCAAAGGTGCCCTGGCTACTACTAAATCAGCACCATACATGTAGCTAGGAGTGGTAGTCATAACTAATCATCAGTCCAAAGGTGCCCTGGCTACTACTAAATCAGCACCATACATGTAGCTAGGAGTGGTAGTCATAACTAATCATCAGTCCAAAGGTGCCCTGGCTACTACTAAAACAGCACCATACATGTAGCTAGGAGTGGTAGTCATAACTAATCATCAGTCCAAAGGTGCCCTGGCTACTACTAAATCAGCACCATACATGTAGCTAGGAGTGGTAGTCATAACTAATCATCAGTCCAAAGGTGCCCTGGCTACTACTAAATCAGCACCATACATGTAGCTAGGAGTGGTAGTCATAACTAATCATCAGTCCAAAGGTGCCCTGGCTACTACTAAATCAGCACCATACATGTAGCTAGGAGTGGTAGTCATAACTAATCATCAGTCCAAAGGTGCCCTGGCTACTACTAAATCAGCACCATACATGTAGCTAGGAGTGGTAGTCATAACTAATCATCAGTCCAAAGGTGCCCTGGCTACTACTAAAACAGCACCATACATGTAGCTAGGAGTGGTAGTCATAACTAATCATCAGTCCAAAGGTGCCCTGGCTACTACTAAAACAGCACCATACATGTAGCTAGGAGTGGTAGTCATAACTAATCATCAGTCCAAAGGTGCCCTGGCTACTACTAAAACAGCACCATACATGTAGCTAGGAGTGGTAGTCATAACTAATCATCAGTCCAAAGGTGCCCTGGCTACTACTAAAACAGCACCATACATGTAGCTAGGAGTGGTAGTCATAACTAATCATCAGTCCAAAGGTGCCCTGGCTACTACTAAATCAGCACCATACATGTAGCTAGGAGTAGTAGTCATAACTAATCATCAGTCCAAAGGTGCCCTGGCTACTACTAAATCAGCACCATACATGTAGCTAGGAGTGGTAGTCATAACTAATCATCAGTCCAAAGGTGCCCTGGCTACTACTAAAACAGCACCATACATGTAGCTAGGAGTGGTAGTCATAACTAATCATCAGTCCAAAGGTGCCCTGGCTACTACTAAATCAGCACAATACATGTAGCTAGGAGAAGTAGTCATAACTAATCATCAGTCCAAAGGTGCCCTGGCTACTACTAAAACAGCACCATACATGTAGCTAGGAGTGGTAGTCATAACTAATCATCAGTCCAAAGGTGCCCTGGCTACTACTAAAACAGCACCATACATGTAGCTAGGAGAAGTAGTCATAACTAATCATCAGTCCAAAGGTGCCCTGGCTACTACTAAAACAGCACCATACATGTAGCTAGGAGTGGTAGTCATAACTAATCATCAGTCCAAAGGTGCCCTGGCTACTACTAAATCAGCACAATACATGTAGCTATGAGAAGTAGTCATAACTAATCATCAGTCCAAAGGTGCCCTGGCTACTACTAAATCAGCACCATACATGTAGCTAGGAGTGGTAGTCATAACTAATCATCAGTCCAAAGGTGCCCTGGCTACTACTAAATCAGCACCATACATGTAGCTAGGAGAAGTAGTCATAACTAATCATCAGTCCAAAGGTGCCCTGGCTACTACTAAATCAGCACCATACATGTAGCTAGGAGTGGTAGTCATAACTAATCATCAGTCCAAAGGTGCCCAACTTCTGTCAACTGCATTAACTGCTGGGCTTAGTTGCTTGTATAGTGGCACACAGAGCTTATTCCAGTATTTAGACTCTCATGGCTGCTGAAGACTAGTAGGTGCTAAGTTCAAAATAGCATAGATCCTTAAGTTGCTTCCTTGGGCAAGGAACCTGACTCCCACTGCCCTCTCCGCCCAGAGGTGAGTTGGATACCTCAGCAGGCAGTGAAAATACATTACAGTGAGATCAGCCAGTGATGCTGTTATGTGCCAGCATCAAGATGGAAGACTCTCCATGGTGTGGTTGTGGTACTGGTACCTGTCTGTTTCTGTGTTTGTCATTAGAAGCCTGTAAATGATTGATGTAGTGGTCAAGCTCTGTAGTGGTCAAGCTCTGCCCCAGGGTCATCACTTCACCAGTGACTTGAGAAATATGACTCTAATGTGGGAAATGTGAGAGGGAGCAGCTGGGTGTTGACTGACTTCAAGGTCATTATGGGAATGGCAGCAAGGGTGGAGAGAAATGTTAAGGGATATTGCACATTAAGTTTGTCCACTATTTCCCCTGTGCAAATAGAGCTGGAGCTGAAGTGAGAATCCATGTATTCTTTGTAACAGATAGAGCAGAGCTGGAACGAGAATACTACTAATTGACTCTGTCCCTGCTTTCTGTGTGACAGATGGAACTAGAGCAAAATTGAGAATCCTGATGATTGAGTCTGTCCTTGCATTCTGTGTGACAGATGGAACTAGAGTAAAATTGAGAATCCTGATGATTGAGTCTGTCCTTGCATTCTGTGTGACAGATAGAGCAGAGCTGGAACGAGAATACTACTAATTGACTCTGTCCCTGCTTTCTGTGTGACAGATGGAACTAGAGTAAAATTGAGAATCCTGATGATTAACACTGTCCTTGCATTCTGTGTGACAGATGGATCCTGATGATTAACACTGTCCTTGCATTCTGTGTGACAGATGGATCCTGATGATTAACACTGTCCTTGCATTCTGTGTGACAGATGGATCCTGATGATTAACACTGTCCTTGCATTCTCTGTGACAGATGGATCCTGATGATTAACACTGTCCTTGCATTCTCTGTGACAGATGGATCCTGATGATTAACACTGTTCATGCATTCTGTGTGACAGATGGATCCTGATGATTAACACTGTTCATGCATTCTGTGTGACAGATGGAGCAGGAGCTGTGGGCGTTGGACTTGAGTCTCAGCTACAGCGAGAGTCTGGCCATGTACCAACTGCTGGGCTTCATCACATGTGGCATCCTGGACACCAACACCCACCAGTTCCAGGTCATGCCTCCCAGGAATGCCACCAAGCCCAAGCGCCGCAGACTGATGGGCCATTCTGAAGATGTAAGCACTGGTATAGAACTTGGCTGTGAAAGTGAAAGAATAATGTTTTTTTCAATGGAATAGGATATTCTGGGCATGGTCTTTTGTTCATTAATGTCTCTAAAGTATATTGCTAAATGCAAGATTCCTTAACTGCTCAGTGTCACTTTGTGCTCATTTATCATCAAGCACTGACAGAATTCCATGTATAGCACTAGCCACAGCTGGAACCCATGGCTGTGGAGCTTTCAGGGCCTGCTCCAGTAGCTCAGCCATGGGCATCCTTATGCATCACAGAATGCTATGGGAGGATGTCTGTCTTCATGTTGACCAGCAAAGGTGGCACAGTGGCTTTGTAGAGTTTTAATCAGTCAGTTCATGGACATGGCAGCACTGAGGATGTGGCAACACTGCATGCTTATCTATGGCACTGGTATGAAGCAGTGGGTTTTAGAGTGATGTTATCGTCACAAGAGAAAACCTCTCTCAGTCTGTCTTGAAATTTTTTATATACATGACTAGTCTGAGGGTGTGTGCTGACAAATACAGCATGTTTAGTGAAGAAAAAATCCTATCCGCTTGTCAATAGCTCAGAATAAAGTTCATGAGAGCTTGTTCACATGTATCATCCTTTATTTCCATGTACTTGAAAATTTGGCCTTGGTCCACATCACCACAGAGCATGTTGCCAACACATTTAGGGACATGCTGTAAGGATGTGATATACTGTAATCAGGCTATGGACATGGTTTCTGGGTATTCAAACCACCACAACACTGCCTTGTGTTGCAGGAGCCAATCATCACAAACCGCTTTGCAGTGATGAGCACCAGACTGCTGCACACCAACCTGGGAGTGATTCACTACAGTGTCTTCTTCCAGATGTGTCGCGCCCATGGCATTGGCTATGACATCAAGGTAGGGTGATGACAGTGATGCTGCTGCTGCTGTTGCTGATAATGATGATGAGGAGGAGGAGGAGGAGGAGGAGGAGGAGGAGGAGGAGGAGGAGGAGGAGGAGGAGGAGGAGGAGGAGGAGGAGGAGGAGGAGGAGGAGAGAGAGAGGAGGAGGAGGAGGAGGAGGAGGAGGAGGAGGAGGACGAGAGAGGAGAGAGGAGAGAGGAGAGAGGAGGAGGAGGAGGAGGAGGAGCAGGAGCAGGAGGAAGAGGAGGAGGATATGTAGGGCTATTAATCGCTAAAATCATGATAGCTGGTTAGAGCCATAGCAAGTCAAGTTGTCTGCCTTTTCCAAATCTCATGGAAAGATGTGGTGGACCTATTCTTACTCCTAACCCACAGTGGATAGGAAGGCTGGGAGTGTGAGTGTGTGTGTGTGTGTGTGTGTGTGTGTTTGTGTGTGTGTGTGTGTGTGTGTGTGTTTGTGTGTGTGTGTGTGTGTGTGTGTGTGTGTGTGTGTGTGTTTGTGTGTGTTTGTGTGTGTGTGTGTGAGGATACTTTGCTTTTTTTTTCAAAATAATTTTCATAATCTATTCTGCTGATTATTCTTGTAAACTCCATGATAAATTTAAACTCCCTGACATTTTCTCTTTAGATCAAATTGGGAGTCTGCATATGTTTGCATATCAGCATGTTTTCTACATTATGATTTGTATGTTTTGCACTAGAGACTTGTTCAGGAGTACAAAGCACTGCACAAGCACATCATGTTGACAAATGAGCGCTCTTTGCTTCTCGTGAATGCCTACAAATTTATTGAAGCCCTTCACTTTTTAAAGGGAGGTAAATCTTCTGTGCCGCATGTTGTGTTGCCAGACGCTTAAGAAAGTGTTTTCTTTGCCACAGACATCCTTTATACACATTTTAATGTATTCTGCATGAATAAAGTCCAATACTGTGTCATCCTTACCTGCCATCACTCACACATACAGAGCTCTTGGGGCAAATAAAGCCCGTTCCAGTCCCAAAATGGTGTTTCTGAGAGCTATTTTACGCATTGATGGCCACTGCGGGATCGAAGACGCTATTTTGAAAATCGTGTGAATCACCTCGGATGTGTGCTTTTCTTTGCTGCACAGCGCTGAGTAAAGTACGACCCAAAAGTGCCATTCAGGAGTGAAGTACATGGAGCGCTTCGCAGCGCTGCACCTCCTGAACAAGCCTTAGATTATGCATGTTACATCTAGCATAAGGAAATTCTGTTCTCTGCATTTGCTGTATGAAGATGTTTTCTTTTTCATATTTTTCCCCTCCAGTTTATAAAATATGTCTTTGATGATGTGAAAGCAGAAAACAGGAAGGAAGGAATAAAAAATTGTGTGAATGAATGAGAATGAATGGATGAATGAATGGAGTAAATTATAGACAAATAAGCAATGCTGTATTGGCCTTGCATTGCAGGAGAAGCAAGGGTCAGTCTTCACTCTACAAGACAGCTTCAACCGAGAGCATCTAGGCATGATGTAAGTTTGATGAATTGTCTGCATTTCTTGGAGGGTTTTGGAAGTTCTCTTGCACCATCGTCATTGGGTCTCTTTGAGTAACCTGCCTTCAAGTTTGTCTCCATCTGGCATACCTCAGTTCCCAAGCAATGAGCTTTATCCCACCACAGACTGAAACAGTAATTATTTGCATGTCAAGATCTCTTTATTTTTTGTTTGTACAACAGCAGTGTTGGACTAGGCCACTAAGGCTGCATACACATTTACACCTTTCCTATGGTGTATTCCTGTAATGTGAACAGTCCATGTTTGTTATACATTCCATTTTACTGGAAATGACTGTACATGTGTTGTGGGTGTATATATCATTCTACACCTCTCTGTTACAGCACTGTGGGAGATAACCTTCAGGGAGTGCTGGCTACGTATGCCAGGAACCTGTCTGTCATCCATCAAGAAATCTCTGCACCCAAGATGCAAGGCACCACCAACTTCAGAGTACGTCACTCTCCCTCCATTTCTATATCTGCTGTGCATTTAAGTTATGGAATGACGACTGAGAGTAACAATAACCATCAGACAAATAATATCTCTGCTGACATGACGTCTCCTGATAACGTTGTCTGTCTGCAGTTTGCATCATGTGACTGTGATGGGCTGCTGGCCTTGATAATAAAGTTCAAGTTCACTTCCTCTAGCTACCTATATAGGCATCCATCAGTCACAGAAGACCATGAAGCTGTGCTGTTGATGTATTAATTTGGAAGAGCTCCTACAACTTTGGCAGTTTCTGCTACTTTATGCGTAGCAGACAAGATGTCCTGTCTGTCTAGGACAGAACTTTTCATAATCCTCATCTTTTCCCACCAGCTCTTTTTGAAATCTTCATACAAAATAATGAATGAATGAATACATTTGTATGGTATATCAGCCTTTGTAGGCTATGTAAGGCCATTAATCATGAAATCAAACTGTGTTGAGTAAATGTAAGTCTAGTAATAATTTCCCTATTTATTTGCCCTTCATGAATCACATAGGGAGACACCCTTTTCTCACCCTCAACTCACGGAGGAATTTTCATTCAAAGACATACTTCTCTGTAGTTTCTGAGCTTTGATGTATGTCAGCTATTAGCATCAGTGCAACGACAAAACTTGGTGTCAGTCAATTTGCACTTGATTTGTACTGCTTGGTTCTTGGAAATGTAAATCTACCTTGATATTTAACGGGTATGCACTCTGATCATTAACTTGTTAGTCTGGACAATTTAAGCAAATTTGCCTTTTGCAAATGAGCAGTCAGCTCAGTTTTGGATGCAGTTAAAATCTTACCTTGGTTTTACAAATGTTGCATTGTATACTTCTATCAGCCTTCTGTTGTTTTCCTTGAAAGTCTCTTGCTACGTGTATTCCTACAGAGTTGTTAAACTTTTGTTTGTGCTGCTGCTGCAGATGGCCATAGAGGACATAGAGAGCATCCTTGGCACCACTGTGCAAAACTTGGAAGAACCAGAAGACAACGACACAACAGGATGAAGACACCATCACCCTTGAAATTCACCCCAGAGTTGGAGCCTTTGCTGAGCACTGCTACCGTGGCTGAGGCAAATGACCAAAGTTTGTGTCCTGCCAAACAATGAGGAATCCATGAAAGTATGGTCTCTTGGTCTGCAAATGCAGCCAGTGGCTGTCAGCTTGCTTTGAAACATGGGACAAAGTAGTCCTCGTGGAGGGCTGGGGGTTTTGTGTGCTTTCAATGAGGCCAAAGGCAGATTCATGAAATTTCTATAGAAAAACCTTGCAACACCACATCAAAGCTTCCTCTCTCCACCTTTTGCACTGGTTTCCTCTGGTGGCTACAAGCTCAAAACAAAACCAAAAAAAACCCACACACAAAAACGGAAAGAGAACAACCTTTTCCTCTAAGTTTTGTCAGCAAGTTACATCCAAGCACAGGTTGTTAAAGATGATGTAAATTATCCAGTATCACCTTGCAATATTATTGGTGTTATCTGACTCAAAGGTGGCAGAAGATGACAACCTGACCAGCTGTTTGGAGGGAACAGCTTGGAAAAGGACGTACTTGTATTGAATATTTTCCAGTATGATTCAGATCTGTGAATGAAAGCTACCACCACATTGTAACAACAGGGCTCTGAGCTGCCAACACAATTGTGAAATACCATCCCCACTTCCTGGTCTTCTCTGAAGTTTTGGAATGTTCTCAGCAAGATCTTTTTAGCCAAACATCACCAGATCCAAGGGTTGATTGTACAGGGTCATGTTGCGCATGTCTATATGTAGTGTGTGTGCCCGTGTGTCTAGCTAGCAATTCTGGCTTTCCCATCACTACAGGACAACCTGTTTCTGATGGTTTTTTACTAGGATTACCCGAGTAAACACCTAACATGCCTCTATGCGTTTATGGTGCTGCTTGGTTGATATGATTACATACCCCAGCATTATGGGTGAACTTCACATGTGTACTTTTGAGTACCCAAGTAAGCCAGTTTTGCTAACCTTCTTTCAAACATTTGTGATAACGGCACACATTAACAAGCCAAAGTGGTCTTTGAACTGTATATTACATGCCTTTGTGTCAGCAATTCTATGCATAATATTAATCAGGGTGTGTGATTAGAGCATAGACGTCCTTATATCTTGTTCTTTCAAGTCCTCCATCTGTCCTCTGCAGTATTTGACCCTAGTATTGCTAAGGAACACTGTGTATACAGCTAAAACCCATAAGCATTAGGGCATAGAGCCTGGTGTATTTGTAAATAGCCAAAACCAGTCTAGCATTAGTGTAAACTGCTGATGGCCATGTTACCCGTGGCCAAACCATTCAGAGCAATGCTGTTCCATATACTTGGAGCTTTCTTGCTCTCAAGTAACCCAAGTGTGATCTGTGATACCCAGTATTTCATTTTTACAAAGTGGCTTTGTAATCTTGTACAGCATTATTGGACATGCTCCTGTGTGAGAAGTTTATCATCACCATCATCACCATTGCTACCATTGTACAGTTATATTTATTTTCTGGGAAATTTCCATCCACTTGATTTTTTTTTTCGGGGGTGGGGGACCAAACCCCCACTCCCAGTTTATTTCAAATGAGGGATTCCAGCCTTGGCAATGTTATTGCAGTGTTTGCTGCCATCTCCATTTAAGTCTGTATAGTGGGCTGTTTTTTGTTGTTTTGTCTTAACCTTTGTTTTGTTATAATTTTTCTTTAATACACCATTGAAAATGTGATTAAGAACCTACACTGTGCTTTTTCTGCTACTGAAGATCTAAGGTTTGCATGGAGGGACAAACTTCTGTCAGCAAATTTGTGCAGATACATATTTTTGGATTCTGCCATCACAGACACACATTCCTTTTTTGACTCACATGCGAAGCTAAAGTGAGTCTATGTACTCAGCTGTGTCGTCCGTCCGTCCGTCCGTCCGGGCGTAAAAAACTTAAACGTTGGATTTTTCTCGGAGACTATTAAGTCTATCAACACCAAATGTGGCATGATGGTGTATGATGACAAGGCCTCAAAAAACATACATAGTGACTTGACCTTGCTTCAAGGTCAAGGTCACAGGAGCCATAAATGTGGTCTCAAAAACAGTCATTTTTCACATTTTCCCAATTTTCTCCCATGTTATTGAGAATGGCGACCTTAGCTACATTTGGTATATAGGTCAAAGCATGCCCTATCTTTTGATACCAGTTTGGTTGACCTTGCTTCAAGGTCAAGGTCACAGGAGCTCTTCAAAGTTGGATTGTATACATATTTTGAAGTGACCTTGACCCTGAACTATGGAAGATAACTGTTTCAAACTTAATAATTATGTGGGGCACATGTTATACTTTCATCATGAGACACATTTGTTCACATATCATCAAGGTCAAGGTCACTTTGACCCTTATGAAATGTGACCAAAATGGGGTAGTGAACCACTAAAAGTGACTATATCTCATGGTAGAAAGTGCCAATAAGCACCATTGTGCTTCCTATGTCTTGAATTAACAGCTTTGTGTTGCATGACCTTGGATGACCTTGACCTTGGGTCAAGGTCACATTTGGTAGGAAAAATGTGTAAAGCATTTCTTTGTGTATGATGTCATTGGTAGGTTTAGTTGTTTGACCTTGACCTTGAAGGTCACCTGAAGGTCAAGTTCATATAAAGGTCAAGGTCAAGCATGTGAGTCGTATGGGCTTTGCCCTTCTTGTTTCTTCTTTAGTTGACTTGGTTTTTAAGAATAACCAAACACAGAAAGATCATTGAGATCTTAGAGATTCAAACCATTTCCTTGAGGACACACAATGTTATCGAACTAATGTTTCCCACAACATGTCCTTCCCTGACAAAGGCAACTTAATTAAAGGGTTATTGTAGTTTGAGAACAATTCAGTTTCAGTTTCTCCAAATCATACTTTTTTGTTTCTGATGTGAAACATCACAAATATGTCTTTGTGCATACTCTGGTTTCAGAATACCGTTGGTGGTACAGATTTGAAAATAAGATGGAATACCTGAAAGCAGTAGAAATTAAATTGCTGAAGACAGAAATGGGTACCGGAGTAGAGGTCCAGATTAGAGGTTTTCATGTGTGTGTGTGTGTGTGTGTGTGTGTGTGTGTGTGTGTGTGCATGTCACTTGTCAGTGAAGTTTTTTTGAATTGGTGTAGGTTGTACATCAGTGGTCTGCAGAAGAGCTAAAAATAAAATTGAACACTGATGGATGCCCGACACAAGCAGGTTACTGGTCCAGAACAGTTTCATCAAGTCTACTTTGGTTATGGGGATCTAATATGAGGTTGGGAGGTTGCTTTTTGCAAGCTTTTCTACACAGAGTTGATTTGGATATGGAGGCTGTGATCTACATTCATGTCACCCTCAAATGAATTCAAAGATAAAGAAGTCTTGATCAAGCATTCCTTCTACATCTGGGTTTTTTTTCTCACCCTAATGCAAACATGCCTCATAGCTAATCAGTATTCCCATTTTGAAAATAAACGTTTTATGAAATTTTCCCTGAACAAAATGTTTGCTTTCATTTCTTTATTTAAAAAGGCTGCATGACTTGAGAATGGAGAGAGAGAGAGAGAGAGAGAGAGAGAGAGAGAGAGAGAGAGAGAGAGAGAGAGAGAGAGAGAGAGAGAGAGAGAGGCATTTAAGCTTACTGCTATCAGATGGCATAAACAGGTCACAGTTGAGGTGACCAGCTAAATGATTTATCCTTTTGTGATTTGTTATGTGACGCTGAAAAGGGACATTTGATCAACTCGCGATGAAGTCAATGGGGAAGTCTTGGTGCATGGAAACTTTGTCAACAGCACATCAAGACACACCAGACTTTGTGGCACTCAAGACGCATCACGTGGCACATCAGGCTTTGCAAAACATCAAGACCTTGCCCCATTAACTTCATCCGCAGTTGATAGATTGGTCCTTTTCATGGCCACATAACAAATCACAAAAGAATACTAAAGTTGGGTACCTGTATACCTTGTCCCTCTAGCAACCCCTTCGGCCCAACTCCAGCACTTCACTTATTTGTAGACCACGTTCAGTCTGTCACATTGTGCAGGCTGACTACCATTTTCCTCACTAATGCATGAAGCATACTGCCAACCTCTGCCCTTTGCTGTCATTCCCATCCTGACCCCATCGGCTATGTCCCAGTGGTTCCCTCTACAGTTTTCCTCCCAGACTAGGTGTTCCAAAGTCACCAGGCAAAAGGCAACCACGGGGCGAGTTGCCTGCTGTTCCTCACTTGGTCACTAAATCTACAACACTGAGCCATAGGAAGGTAAACTGGAGAGCTAGACCATGTGTTTGCTGGCACCAAGAGATGGAGTGGACAAGCATGGAACCCCCTGCAAAGCTGGGCACTGATTGGTCACGAGACATTGCTTGTTTTACGCAGTTTTTTACTCACATGCGAAGCAAAAGTGAGTCTATGTACTCACCCGTTTCGCCCGTCCGGGCGTCCGTTTAAAACTTTAACGTTGGATTTTTCTCGGAGACTATTAAGTCTATCAACACCCAATTTGGCATGATGGTGTATGATGACAAGGCCTCAAAAAACATACATAGTGACTTGACCTTGCTTCAAGGTCAAGGTCGCAGGGGCCATAAATGTTGTCTAAAAAACAGTCATTTTTCACATTTTCTCAATTTTCTCTGAAGTTTTTGAGATTGGATACCTCACCTATACATGATATATAGGGCAAAGTAAGCCCTATTTTGTGATACCAGCTTGGTTGACCTTGCTTCAAGGTCAAGGTCACAGGAGCTCTTTAAAGTTGGATTGTATACATATTTTGAAGTGACCTTGACCCTGAACTATGGAAGATAACTGTTTCAAACTTAATAATTATGTGGGGCACATGTTATACTTTCATCATGAGATACATTTGGTCACATATCATCAAGGTCAAGGTCACTTTGACCCTAATGAAATGTGACCAAAATGGGGTAGTGAACCACTAAAAGTGACCATATCTCATGGTAGAAAGTGCCAATAAGCACCATTGTGCTTCCTATGTCTTGAATTAACAGCTTTGTGTTGCATGACCTGAATGACCTTGACATTGGGTCAAGGCCACATGTATTTTGGTAGGAAAAATGTGTAAAGCATTTCTAAGTTTAGTGTATGATGTCATTGCTAGGTGTAGTTGATTGGCCTTGACCTTGAAGGTCACCTGAAGGTCAAGGTCATGTAAAGGTCAAGGTCAAGCATGTGAGCAGTATGGGCTTTGCCCTTCTTGTTTGTTGATTGGCTACCTGTAAACAGGAACCACTGTATCCTTGCATGTTGCATTTAGATACTGATCTATAGACATATTCTTAAGAAAAACTTATTATCTTGCAAACAAGTTTGAAGGGATGGTAAGTTCCTGTAAATACTTTTTTTATCTTTTTGCTTTGGCCCGTCGTAGATGTTGAACCAAAGCATGAAGAACTTTTTTATTCAAAATTTCCATGGCATCGAATTTCTCAACAGCCAATCAGCAAAAACAACACAGGAAAAGAAAAAGTGTGCACAATTGAGCTATGTAGTACTTACTATAATCACAGATGTCCTTGGCATCATGTAGCTTAGTGGCAGGCAGCTATTTTAGACAACCAATAAGCACCCAGGTTTGCACGGGATTTAGTCACGGTCATGAATTACAGCAAGGGCAGAGTACAGTATTACAGGACATCACATTATGTGGTACCACAATTCCTGTGACCAGGAGTTGCTTCAGTGGCACCTTGATACTTGATAGCAGCCCACAAACAGTGGGCCTGACACTGCGACAGAAATCAGAAAAGCAGGCCACTGTATCACACCACTTGGGAAGCCTTGCAGTTGAACACAACAGCACAACATGACTCAATAATTTCAGGCAATCTTCATTTCTTCATCAGTATGAAGACTACATAGAAAGCATCACAATAAAAAGGCAACAGTTTAACTCACCTCCAAGATCTTTATCATGCAATAGGCATTTGTGAAATATATATATCTCCCTCCCACCCCCACCCAAAAAGAGAGTATATGTGTGTGTGTGTGTGTGTGTCTGTGAGAATGTGTGTGTGCGTGATATAACAAAGATGTACACAATCTTATGAGAGATTACTCATAGAACTGACGGTTTTTAAACTGGAGTATCCTCTGTGCAAATTTCAACAGCAAAATATTAAAAATAGAAATGATCTTTACCCACCACTTCTACATTCAAAAACAAGACATAAACAAAACATCATCTCAGTAGCACAATTGAATCCTGCTCAAGTCAAAGCAGTTCCCAATATGGCAAAAAGTCACAATTTCATTAAACATGTGTTCATTTTCTGGCCTTTTCTCACGTTGCTTGAGCGATGATAATGAGGAGGATGTTTTCCGAGCCAAAGAAAAGCCGTCTCCTCTCAGTTCCTAGCAAGAATCAATGAAGTCTGAAGCAGTTCCATTAGCGTGAAATGAAAGGTGTTTCCTCTCAGTTCCTAGCAAGAATCAATGAAGTCTGAAGCAGTTCCATTAGTGTGAAATGAAAGGTGTTTCCTCTCAGTTCCTAGCAAGAATCAATGAAGTCTGAAGCAGTTCCATTAGCGTGAAATGAAAGAACTCGCATGCACCAATGCTGTTCCAAGCAACCATAAAAAGAGCAGTAGCAAAAATCTAATAAATAACTAATAAGCAGGGCACTTGCTCATTAGCTTGCTTGCAAGGTCCAGTGCCCTACAGCACAAGACTGTTCGCATGTCATCCTGACCCCTGCCCACTCTCGGAAATCGTCTGCTTCACAGGCTCTTTGAGATTTTCACTCCATTCTGTGGGAAGTGGCTATAGCTACAACTGTTCACATGTCCAAAAAACACAAAAAATTGCTGGCCCAAGGGTTCTTCAGGACTGCAAGAGGCCTACTGACTTATACAACTGGAAAGGTGTAATGGTAGTGACAAAGGATTCATAGCAAAGGTAAAGATACCTATATAACACTGCAACTGTTTGTCCCTACTTTTGTCTTGGACAGCTGAGCAATGCCTCCTGGCTAAGGGGCCTTTATGCAGATCCTCTCCTGGAGCCTGATGATAGAAAGGATGCACAGGCATCAGCACATTTCCTTTCTGTTAGCCAAAGCCAGCTCACTACTGCATCCAGGGATATGACCTTGCGGCCTTGGCGGGTGGCTTATTGGTGTTAGAAGCAAAGCAAGTCAACTTGAGCAAGATGCAACTAAAGGGTCTGCCCAAGAGTAATCCATGCATTTACGTCCTCAACAGACTCCGTCAAGAATTATTACCACTGGACTACAGTTCTGATGGAAGGCAGACTGCGGTCAGCATAACACTTCTTTCAAGCGGTCTGTTCCTTATCCGCCTGACAAGACTCATCAGAAACGCATGCCTGAGTTGCCTGCTTTTCCCCATCTGCAGTCTCAACCCCTGCCACTTCTGCAGCCTCTTCCACTTTGGCTCCATTTCCCATCTCTGTTGCCTCTTCCACTTCGGCTCCATTTCCCATCTCTGCTGCCTCTTCGGTCTCTGTGGCATCCTCAGCAGTCTCCATGTTGTCCTCCCTCTTGCCCTCCTCTCTTGCTGCCTGCCGCTTCCCTTGCTTGGCAGCCCGGCGCTCAGCCATCTCCAAGGGCGCCTTTGTGGTGCGTGACTTCGGTCCCCAGTCTCTCGTGGGATTCTGCGGCCATCTTGACAGCTTGAGCTGGCGGGATGGGGGGTTGGCCTTGGGGTGCAGGTCAAAGGAGACTTTGATTGCAGGCTCCTTGCCCAGAATGGCCTTGGCTGGAGTGCCCTCACCCAGGCGGTTGGTGTTGACAGGGTTCTGCTTCACCCAGGCCCGCATGATGTCCTGTCATGCAGAGACAAAGAGTGGAGAAGACTGCACAAGAAATCATTCAGGAAGTGATTTCAGTTATTATGCTTAGATCTTGACCAGGAGAGAGAGAGAGAGAGAGAGAGAGAGAGAGAGAGAGAGAGAGAGAGAGAGAGAGAGAGAGAGAGAGAGAGAGAGAGAGAGAGAGAGAGAGAGAGAGAGAGGGAGGGAGGAAGGGAGGGGAGGGAGGGAGGGAGAACTGAACTTCATCCCTCCAGGTTTACTGGAGGTCCTACAGACTTTATCTGTCTGTCTGTGTGTGTGTGTGTGTGTGTGTGTGTGTGTGTGTCTGTCTGTCTGTCCCGACTTAACGGATGATATCTCAAAAACTACTGGACGGATTTCCTTGACATTTTGCACACTTACTGGAAGTTAGGTCCGATTGAATGTATCAAATTTTCAGAATCGAGGCTTGAAAAGAAAGTGTTTTTTTAAGGTCGTAAACTGGAAAGCACCTCCCTAAATAGTCAATTGATGGAATGGCAAAATGGAAAATGTGTGACGTCATCAATAACGTGACGTAATTTTATGTGTATCTCTGCCTGTCAGGCCCGACTTAACAGCTGATTTCTCAAAAAGTTCTGGACGGATTTCCTTGGCATTTTGCACACTTACTGGAAGTTAGGTCTGATTGAATGTATTAAATTTTCTGAATCGAGGTTTGAAAAGAAATTGATTTATGTAGGTCGTAAACTCAAAACACCCCCCCCTGAGATTTCAATTGACGGAATAGCCAGATCGAGTCAAACAGAGTTATATTTTCCTATTTTCACAAAACAATAGAGTAGAGTAGATTCTTCGGCCTTCTTAGGCGTCCAGGGCCTGTTGCCGATTCTGATGGTTCTCTGGCTGTATTTGCATCGCTCTTACGGATACTGGTCTTCTGACCAGGCCTAGTCTTTTTCACTTGTGAAAAAAGAAAAAAAAGAAAGCTTATACGAGAAGATTATTGACGTTGATGGGTTAGATCCATATGAAACACCAAACAGTTTGTGGTCTGTGGACAAAAACCAGTTGCCGGACATAAACCACGCCAGGATTATACAATATTTTGTGCTGGGCAAAAGTGTGAGAATTTTGCAGCCTTCAAAAGCTTGGGAGCTTACAGGACTTTCGTCTGTGGTTAATAATAATAATAATAATAATACAGGCTATTTGTACGCACATACCTTCCCTAATAGGCAAGCTCATGGCGTTTACAATGAAAAAGTCCACACTCATACAAAGCATTCCAACACTCGCACACTATACAGTTGAAATAAAGAAAAATTAAATACAATACAATTAATTAAATAACAAGCAATAAACAAAACACGAAACATAAAAGAGGCGCCGTGTGAAGCACTTCACTGCTCGTCAGGAAAGACTGACCGGAACAGGTGTGAGAAGTGCAAAGCTACAAACCAGATGACTGTCAGAACACAGTAGTTTCAGCAAAGGTAAATGGTCTGAAATAAACTTATTTTGTTTACTCCCAGGGTAAAATCTCATCCTACACCTTCCTATTTCACGGCCACTTTTAAGTTGTCGCTGCGAACGCTATAAATGCTTTACAAACACTCAGCCATACCAGATCTCCAATGGCACATCTGGTAGAGCATTGCACTCTTGGTCATGCGTGACCAGGTTCGATTCTGTGCTGAAACTTTTTTTTCTCTTTTTTCAAGAGGTTGTGGGTTCGAACCCGACCTGTTTTTTTGTGTTTGTGTGTGTGTGTGTGTGTGTGTGTGTGTGTGTGTGTGTGTGTGTGTGGGTGGGTGTTTTCCCCCTCTTTTCTCGAGAGGTTGCGGGTTCGAACCCGATCTTTTTTTTTTATGCCAAAACCTGGAGGTTCAGCGCCAGCGGTTTTTGTTGTCAAGGTTTTCGGCCCATTGCAATTACACTACATGCGTTCAAATGAGAGAGAGAGTTACCCAAATGACATGTCCAGGAGCATTCGTCTTGATGGAATTCTTCTCAGCATGGGACATGGACACAGAGTAACCTGCATTCAGAATGGCTGACCTGTGAATAAAAACAGCACAATATGACAAATTGTACAGGTTGATTGGTGGTTCTTCTTGTTGTCCTTATGGCTATCACTGCATTCATTGCTAAACGGCCTTCGGCATTACCCCCGAGATGGAAGCAGCCTCCAGTGTAAGAAAAGTTTTAACTTCAGAAGATAGATAATCTGTTCTCAGAAAGCAATATTGTTTGTCTTTGTTGTCAAGTCAATCAGTTGTTTCAATGACATGTACTATCATGATCATCAGATCCCTCTGATGAGGGGACACCTGTCATTTAGGGACACCTTTGGACTCCCCCAAGGGTGTCTGCTCTCTCTCTCTCTCTCTCTCTCTCTCTCTCTCTCTCTCTCTCTCTCTCTCTCTCTCTCTCTCTCTCTCTCTCTCTCTCTCTCTCTCTCTCTCTCCACACACACACACACACACACACACAAACACACACAAGAAAGAAACAAAATTCACAGCTTGAGTTAAGATCCAGAAAACCATGGCCAGTTGGCAGATGATATGATCAGATGGATAGATAACCCACCATCTGCCACCAGGTCGAACTATTCCAACTGCCAGGAAAGCTTACCTGAGCTGGATGAGGGAGAGAGGAGTGCAGTGGAGGACGTTGCAAAGGTTGTCCGTGACGTAGTACAGTGGGATGTCCTGCAGCTCCTCCTCAATGACAGACAGCACGCCCACGATGCGCTTGGCGGTGCCCAGACCACTCTCCTGCACCCTGGCGATGACATTGCCCACAAATTCGGGGTCATGCATGGGCTCTGACCAGATGGGGCCGCCCACTGTCTTGCGGAAGCCACAGTGCTCACACTGTTGCGAGAGAGTAAGGCCTGTGGCCGCCTGGAACTTGAAGTTGTCCCCCTTGGTGGGTGTCTTGGAAACCAGAGGCTGCAGCTCAAAGTCTCCACAGCCCACACAGAAGTAGACCTGCGACATCTTGGTGCAGGAGAATTTCACCTTGGCCTGACCTGTGAAGACCTTGACAAAGACACGGACATAGAAGTCTGCC
This sequence comes from Theodoxus fluviatilis, assembly GCA_034096865.1. Taxonomy (NCBI): domain Eukaryota; kingdom Metazoa; phylum Mollusca; class Gastropoda; order Cycloneritida; family Neritidae; genus Theodoxus; species Theodoxus fluviatilis. The sequence goes on along the minus strand of JAWQFJ010003200.1, from coordinate 43,164 downwards.
TTGACGGAGAGGAGGGGTTGGATGTAGCGCTCATAACGGTTGGCCGTGTGGTCAACGCAGTGGAGCAGGATTCGCAGTGCCATCTCGTGGCAGAATTTGGCCTTGAGGGGCACAGAGCCGTACTTGGCCCAGCATGTCTCCACTGCGTTGCCACATAGCACTGCTGCATCAGTGCAAGTGATGCACAGCAGTCCGCCCTCTCCCACTGCCTGCACCGCCGCATCCAGGAAAGGAGCGGCTGTGCCAAATGGGTCAACGTCGATGACGTCAAACCTGAAGAGAGACATACAGAGACTTTGACAACAAAAGAATCTCAGTCCAACATCATACACATTTTGATTAAAATGCAACTCTATTCATTATTATGCAATCCATTCATATCATAATCATAGTGATGCTACTACTGCACATAATGATGATGAGTGCTTATATATTACTCCACATTGTTCCATCATTCCATCTTCACCTTAAAAATGCAATATATGTTCTCCTTAGATTAAGCACATCCTCAACCATGATTTTTTTTTTTATGAACCTGCAATGAGAATTACCTATAGTAAGAACCACTATGTGCCCCTCCATTAGTTGGAACCCACAGTCAAGAAGCTTTAAAAAACAAATACCACAACACTAATTATTCATCAATTGTGTGTTGGTCCAGGAAGCCCCAGTGGAACTTTTGTTATTGGACGTAATTTTGAGATACAGGCTGTCGCGGTTGGGGTAGGTGGAACTGGAAGGTGGCTCGACCACCAACCGGACAGAAAAAAAATTAAAATATGGGAAATTCCTTCCTCAGTCACTAATCACATTTAAAAACAAAGACGCCACAAACAGAATATCACATAAAACCGTTAACTCATACAGACATACATGTATCTTCCACTACAAAGCCCTTACTCTCAATAAATGAACATACAATTACAAATGAAAACAAAACAAAAACAATCATCCAAATAAAAATCTTTAAAAACCGCCCAGCGGGCTTAATTACAGTTCTTAGTATTCCATTCTTATTATCAATCCATCCCTTACGAAAAGAAAAAGTGACCCTTTACATAACAATGCTGGACGCTAAAAAAACAATTATTCCCCCCAAAAAAACGTTCTGCACAAGCTGCTGCAGAACTATTTGTAAAAAAATGTGCAAAACGTCCCAAAAATGAGGAGTCAGGAAGTGCTGACAACGCATATATCTCTTAAAGGCGCATCACCACCAGGGTCATAACATTCTCTAATTTCTAAAAACTAAAAATAATAAACAGTCGTGACACAGGCCAAAATAAGTGATGATGGTATAAACTATAAGTACTGGTCAAAAATGAGTTTGTCACATTTTAAAGTCCCTTAATATGTCATCTGTGATACTTCAATGTAAACATTCTGTACACATGTGTTAAACCATGATTGTTTGTTGTTTTCGAAAGCACCAGAGTCTGCTTGCTGTCAAAAAGATCGTCGATTCAACTTTCAGTTGATGCGTTATCATGGATGATTTCACTTTATCACAACTCTAACCCCCCACAGATTTGATATCGCTGTAAAGCACTTTTCAATCAAAGGCTACAACTCTAAACTGACTGTACATGAATGATGCGTTTAGTAGTTTCAGTGTGCAGAGATGCAACGTAGTGATAATTGTGCTACATGAGCTGCTGCAACTCTAAACTGACTGTACATGAATGATGCATTTAGTAGTTACAGTGTGCAGAGATGCTACGTAGTGATAATCGTGTTACATTCATGAGCTGCTGCGACTGAGTTGGTAAAGAGTAAAAGACAGGGGGGGTGGGGGTGGGGGATGGGGGTTTCTGCTTAATTTCAAGATTCCTAAATTAATATGGCATAGCCTGCCTTTGTTGTATTTTAGGGCTGTGAAATGTGTCATAAATGAGTGGATTTGCTGAAGTGACGTACGTTTTCTGCTCCTGTAGTCATGGTGCACTCATGCTTTGTCTAGTGAGGATTGATCAAGATGCCCAGTGATCAGGGGGGAAAGTGTAAAGCGGTTTGAGCACCGATCAATGGTGGAAAGTCGCTATATATAATTAATCACACCTTTACCTTTTAGTGACAATGACATTGAATATCACTTGAATGCTTCCACAGCCCTGAATATGAGAGATATTACAGAAAATTTTACTCCGAGAGCCATTGTCAATGATTACTTCTTGTCATCTGTTGCTGCTGACAATGACTGAGATACTTCTGATGGTAGTGATGGTTCAAACACCAATAATTATCAAGATAACAGAATTAATTAAATTAAACTGTAACCTCTGTTTTCATGTTTTGTGGATTTTTGTGTTTTAGTTTTGCTACTATCTTTATATATATCATAACTTTGGTCCTACACAGGATAGTAGCATGAAACAAAATGTTATAGACTCAAGGAGAAGAATAGAATATGATTAGATGACAAAACTAAAAATTAAAATGCTGACCATGTGAAGGGGTTTTCCAGACCACCACAAAATGATGAAACACAATGGCAGTTATCACTAACTAGTATCAGTACTACACACCATATAACAATAACATCATAATACTATGAAAGTTAGGTCATACAGATACTCATTACAGTTTTCACAATGTTCAATGGGACCTTGTACTACAGTTGTAGTATTAACTAACAGCTTTCCCTTGACCAAAACTTTCACTGCATATCAGAAGCATAAACAATAACCCTAGCAAAACTAAGATTTTTTTCTCTCTATGTTTTATGCCACACACACAAAAGTTGTGGTTATAGTAACATGGCAAAAAAGAAAGAGGGTCAATCATGGGTTGGCCTCAACTTTTTTTCTAAAGAGGTTAGATTGAGCATAAATAATGTTTTCTTATGCTGACAAAGCTTTTACACTTAAACAGTGGATTCCCCGAGTGATTCCCCTAGTGCATATTGAGCAGGGAAAATGGGACACCATGCAGTTAATTTATTACCATCTATTTCTTTCTTGCTATCTTGGGGTGGGGATGGGTGTGGAGGGAGCATTAAGCTTAAGGTGGGGAAAAATATATTCAAAACAGAGGGTCGGTTGGGTTACCGTAAGGCGTAACCATAACTATTTTTTGCTTTTGATTTGGGGGCATTATCCAAATAGGAATGTAGTACACATTCTAGCTTCAAAACTACAAAAACGCTGCATTACCTTTTCCCGCTGGCCTTGCTCTGATGCATGAACAAGGAGGCGTCGCCATGGTTTTCTTTCACCAGTCCTTCAAGATGGTTACTCTTGATGTTCTGTCGGATTGTCTCGACCGACTGTTTCGAGATGTCGTTTGCCACTATCTCTTGCACTCCGGGCACCTCTAAACCGAATCTGACGGAACGCAGACCTGATGCAGCCAGGCCCTCTAGGATTCGAATTCCATCGTCGTACTTCTTCCCTGCCTCCAAGACTTTGCTCTCAGGCGCCGAAGAATTTCCGTCAGCTTCACTCTTCCCCGATTCGTCCAAAGCAGTGGCAGCTTTCCTCTTCCTTCCTCTCTTCGGCTTGGGGTCCCGAATGAACTCCTCTGCAAACTGAGAAACCACAGAAATGGTGAGGTCTCGGTTGAATTCTTGTACGTTGTTGTAGAAGACCTGTCCAAGAGAAACCACAGCCTTCCCCTCTTTGATTATATTGCCAACACTGCCATCGACTCCATCCACAACACTGGCCATCTTCCAAAAAACCATGCAACAGCTGACTCGCACACGCGAAGTCGATAGGAAAACAATATAGAGTCAAATGTGTCGCAGTATCAACACAACACTGTTTCCCGAAAGACAAAGCGCAAACAGACGTTTCTGAAGCAGGAGACACAGTGCAGAAATCAAATAGCACTGAACCGTTCTGAGGAAAACTGCACGTTGCCCACCGGTTGCATGTGCTTGTGGTCGCACTAATTCGCCACTTCCTATTTACGGAACGAAAAGAAACAAATCTATGCTGAAATAGTTCATACAAATCTAATATCATAATGAATAGTACGTTTATTAAATCTATTTTGCATATCATTGGAAATTAAATGTGTATACATCTTTTTCCGGTCTAATTCAAACTTTTATATTTCAAAATGGAAGGGCACGCCGCGGGCCATGTGAAATGCATTTTTGTTTTCAGCGGAAAGAGAAAATCTGGAAAGGATTACATTACCGACATAATTAAGAAAAGGTTGTATTTTCTTTGTTCAGTCACAGTATAATTTATTTTATGTTTTAAAATGCGAAATGTGCCTATTGCTTACTATTAGGATTAGTCTATTACCCTTTGTTGGTTCATGATCCGAGATGCGTCGTCTGTTATCGTGTCGTACGACCGAGTGGCCTGATGCGCCTGTTCCGAACACCGTCGCATGGATTTCTCTATCCAGCTAACGGCAGTCTCCTGTGCGTATGCACGGACGTAGCCATCGACAGAGTCAAATTTTTGTCAATTAATGTTTTGTGTTTATTGGTCGATTTGCAGAAAGGAATATTATAAAAATTGTAATGTATATGTAATTTCCCCCTCCCCACCGCCCAGCCTCTCCCCACCTGCCAACTATTCTACTGCTTCAGTTTCGCCAGGAAAAGTCTGTGCTTGTATTTAAAGACAGGAATGTTTAAGACAGAGGTAACATATTTCAGTCTGGTTTTTGTCTTTTAATTTACGATGTAGATCAAACATAGCAATACATTCGGGTGGGGTGGGGTGGGGGGATGCAGTCGTTGGCTCAACTGTTGACCTCCATGCAAGGGGACCATAGTAGAGCAGAAGTGGAGTGATTATGAGCAGTTTGCTTTGTAAAACTATGAACTAGACTTTTCTCCTTTATAGATCTAAATCTACTTTGCACATTATCCCAGGTCATTAATTAAAAAACCTGATCAATCCCTTCCCTGGTGACACATGTTGAGACAAATAAGACAAGCAGACAGACAGCCACCAAAGTCCAAAGCCTTCTCCGCTGACATTACATATGCAACCCAGTGCTGGCTTTTAGTTTTAGATGCATTCATGCAGTTGTTTGTGTACCTACAAATTGCCTTCACTGCCCTAGCAGGAACTGGGCTGTGGTCAAGATGGAAAGGAGCAACCCCAACCTGACCAACTACTTTCTCACTCTTGCAGCCTGGGTGAAGCCAACTGTGCCATCATCAGACTCTCCGGGCCACTGAAGAAGCAGTATGCCAAGGTAGGAAAGGTGTTCTGTGATTAATGTCTAAGGGGCATATTCACTGGGTTGTTATACAAATTAAATGCAGATGGGCATCAACCAAATTTTACTCTGACATCAAGACCATACTAAAATGCAATTTATTGATTCAATATAACCTGGTACAACCTTGTGGCGGGTTATTTGGTGGTAAGAATGCGTCTCCCAGTGTGATTTGTGAAAGGTGAATTAAATAGGGAAATCAAGACTTAACTCACTCTATTTCTAACCAGCTTTAGTGATTTCTATGATCAATGGCCCTTTATAGCCTACAGAGGCTAATGGGCCATAAACATTCATTCATAAATTCTTGTGAAGTTGCCCCCTGTGGGTTGGGGGTCAGAATAGACCCACCGTGTCTCCCCAAACAATCCATACAGGATGAATAACTAGGGACATTGTGACTTGATTTGCACTGACATGCAACTATTCCAGTGGTTTTGGTGCATTAATGGCCATACATACTCTACAAATGCTCATAGGCCACAAAACTCCATCCATCCAAATTCTGAAGTTATCTCCCTTTGATAAAGCCTAATTAAACAAAAACAGCCTGCTTCGCATCAGTTTGAGCTGCTGGTTGCTTTTCATTTCTTCTTTCAATGTGAATTGTGGCTGGTGTGCCCCAGCCATCCAGGACATGCACTCTGCTGTCTGCTTAAAACAGGAGCACAACCTGGACTTTGACCGTCTGCTGGATGCATCCGAGTACAAGGAGATCTACAGGGTGGACATGATCAGGTGGGGAGAAGACAAGCGGAACCAGGATCCTGGCTTCTTCTGTCGCCTGGCAACCAGTGGAGAGGAGGCAAATCGACCTGTGTGGATCATCAGTGATGCGCGGAGACTGACGGACATTGCCTACTTCAAAGACAACTACAGCAGCAAGGTTCACCTGATTCGGGTGGAGGCAGACGAAGAGACTCGTATCCAGCGTGGATTTACCTTCACTCCAGGTGGGTGGGAATGACTGCTTTTCACTGCTTTATGTCATGATGCTGTGCTATTCCCTTGTAAGTCATCCATTCATTCTGTGCTTTCCACATAGAGTTGTCTTCGGTGTGTTGTGATCTAGGACCTGTATGTAGTGATGAATACCACTTGGTGGAGCTAAGACAGACGTGGATGTGAGAAGAATGCCAGGCTCAGTGGCTAATCTCACCTCTTGTTGTCTCAACCCTTTGAGGTTTACCTTACTCTGTCTTGCGTTAGTTCTTACCCGTCAGAGGTTATTCAGCAATAAAGGAAGGTTAAGAACTTTGATAATCTTCTACCTTTCAAAATAACTTAATAAGCATCATTCTTTCATTGAGAACATTAAACAATCTCCAATACAAACTCTTGTACCAATGTGCATGCTTATATAAAGTATGCAAGGCCTAAGGTTTGTTGTTGTTGTTGTTTTGGGGGGGTGGAATGGGGTGGGATGTTTGTTTTCTTTTCTTCTTGTCAATGGTTGAAAGTATATATTTAGCATTGCACTTGAGAATGAAGTATTTCAAAGTCCGTGCTTGACTGTGTAGTGAAGTCACTTATTACTACTTTCTGTGCTGTTAGATTGGGGTAGTGAAGTCATTCATTGCTACTTTCTGTGCTGTTAGATTGGGGTAGTGAAGTCATTCATTGCTACTTTCTGTGCTGTTAGATTGGGGTAGTGAAGTCATTCATTGCTACTTTCTGTACTGATGGAGATGCTGGATGGACAACAAAGCTGACCAGTCTGTAAACAAGACAGGGCTTGCTGACTTTTTCTATTGCAGGGGTGGACGATGTGGAGTCAGAGTGTGGGCTGGACAGTGGGGTGGAGTGGGACTTCATCATTGACAATGGAAGGGAGGGCAGCAAGCTACAGTACTCACTGGAGCCAGTCCTCAGCCTGGCCCTGACTGCTCTGAAAGATGCCTCGTCTTGACTCCAGCCTGCCTGATCATAGCTTGACTCCAGCCTGCCTGATCATAGCTTGATGCCTCGTCTTGACTCCAGCCTGCCTGATCATAGCTTGATGCCTCGTCTTGACTCCAGCCTGCCTGATCATAGCTTGATGCCTCGTCTTGACTCCAGCCTGCCTGATCATAGCTTGATGCCTCATCTTGACTCCAGCCTGCCTGATCATAGCTTGATGCCTCGTCTTGACTCCAGCCTGCCTGATCATAGCTTGATGCCTCGTCTTGACTCCAGCTTGCCTGATCATAGCTTGATGCCTCGTCTTGACTCCAGCCTGCCTGATCATAGCTTGACTCCAGCCTGCCTGATCATAGCTTGACTCCAGCCTGCCTGATCATAGCTTGATGCCTCGTCTTGACTCCAGCTTGCCTGATCATAGCTTGACTCCAGCCTGCCTGATCATAGCTTGACTCCAGCCTGCCTGATCATAGCTTGATGCCTCGTCTTGACTCCAGCCTGCCTGATCATAGCTTGATGCCTCATCTTGACTCCAGCTTGCCTGGTCATAGCTTGATGCCTCGTCTTGACTCCAGCCTGCCTGATCATAGCTTGATGCCTCATCTTGACTCCAGCTTGCCTGGTCATAGCTTGATGCCTCGTCTTGACTCCAGCCTGCCTGATCATAGCTTGATGCCTCATCTTGACTCCAGCTTGCCTGGTCATAGCTTGATGCCTCGTCTTGACTCCAGCTTGCCTGGTCATAGCTTGATGCCTCGTCTTGACTCCAGCCTGCCTGATCATAGCTTGATGCCTCATCTTGACTCCAGCTTGCCTGGTCATAGCTTGATGCCTCGTCTTGACTCCAGCCTGCCTGATCATAGCTTGATGCCTCGTCTTGACTCCAGCTTGCCTGGTCATAGCTTGATGCCTCGTCTTGACTCCAGCCTGCCTGATCATAGCTTGATGCCTCATCTTGACTCCAGCCTGCCTGGTCATAGCTTGATGCCTCGTCTTGACTCCAGCCTGCCTGATCATAGCTTGATGCCTCATCTTGACTCCAGCTTGCCTGGTCATAGCTTGATGCCTTGTCTTGACTCCAGCTTGCCTGATCATAGCTTGATGCCTCATCTTGACTCCAGCTTGCCTGATCATAGCTTGATGCCTCGTCTTGACTCCAGCCTGCCTGATCATAGCTTGATGCCTCGTCTTGACTCCAGCTTGCCTGATCATAGCTTGACTCCAGCCTGCCTGATCATAGCTTGTGTGAAGAACTCTTCCAAAAGTGTCCGACTTGTCAAAATGTTCCAGGGTACTGATAAAAATTATGTCATATATTCATCCATTTTACATCATGCATGGTGCATGCAGCATTGCAAACTTGACAATTCATCAACATATTTGTTGCTCCTTATTTGAAATATGTGTTCTGTTTATTAAATATAAATCTTTCTTGTCTAGTTTCATGATTATTAAGAGCTACATATTGTTCAAGTCATGAACCTTTGTGTATGTTCATGCATTATCAATATGAGGAATGAAATGCCATTACTGGAAGCTGCAATATCGAGAAAAGAAAAGGAAGATGATGGAGAAATGGGTGTATGGACTTGTCTAGATTGTATGCAGATGCCTTGCTTCACTAATTTTGAGCTAGGAGTCTCAATGTAGAATATGCAACGGGATATTTTTCTCTTTTTCTATCAAAGTTTTTACCAATGCTACTGCAATACCAGCAGAGCTTGACACAACTAAATACTTCTCCGGTATGACCAGGGAGTAACACTTTTGCAATAAAAGCTGGTATATCACACACATAAGATGATCAGTATGAGTGACCAAATTCATGTTTTTCTGTGATAGGAAGAAGGTGCTTGGTAGGTTCTGTGATACCCAATAGATTCATGCATACTGTAGTGACAGTTCATTACTACTTTGTGGGTCTGTGATGAGCATTTTAGAGAGTGCATGGTGGCCACACAAGATGTCTGTAAAAGAGTCTCCAGTGTTATGTGTTGAGGGTGTAGATGAATGCTCTGCAAGTCCTATGATGGTGTGTGGGAGTTGTTGGTAGACTTCGGTCTAGTGATAGAGCTGCAGCCCACTGGTTACAGCACTTTCCCAATGTCCATTTCAGCTAGCAGTAGCAAAGTTCAAAATTGTCAGGATCCTAGAGATGCATTCTAGGGCAAGGTTCTATACTCACATTGCCTTTCCCCACCCAGGAGTAAATTGGGTACCTGCGAGAGGAAAGACAGCACACTGTAGTGCTGTTGACGCTTGCGCACAGTTGTGAGCCTGCTTGTGGTTGATTACTCCTCAGGGAATAGTGATGGCACTGATGTTTATTTCCAGTCTGTGGCTGTCAGTCGTCAGTTGCCAGTAAAGGATTGATCAAATTTCCCAGTGATCAGGGAATAGAGTGTAAGGTGTTTAGAGACCCAGATATCTGTGAACTACATAAATCCATCACCTTTAAAATCTTTACCAGTATACAATTAAAGTGCTTCTCACCAAGTCAATGATGAAAGTTGAACTTGCTAGCATCAGTTAGTGTACATGCATCAGTGTACTGTTGTACTGCTTGTACAGCGGCAGTCTTCTTGTCCATATACATCTCTTACAAAAAGTTGTCAAAGCCGCTTCATTTCACACAACCTCTTCACATGGAGTGGAGACAAGTGACTTAATTTAATGGTCCAATGAAGGTGTTACATTTTGGCGTAGTGTAGAGGCCATAGTATTGTCATGGGACACTAAACTGGCAGTATTCACTAACAGTTCCATTTTGAACTTCCTCATTAACTGAGCTGTTCAAAGAGTCAGGTTTGTTGACATTTCTTAGACTGCTGACATTCCAATCAAAACGTATCATTATTATAATAATGTTGATTGCAAAATTCATACTTGATGATCCGTTATGAAATAAATTGTCCTGCTTCCTTTGGGAAAATGCATTAAAAATGCATCTCTCTCTCTCTCTCTCTCTCTCTCTCTCTCTCTCTCTCTCTCTCTCTCTCTCTCTCTCTCTCTTACTGTATTGTTTTACATGATAATGTTTTAATTGTCTGATGGGTCACCAGCTGAAATAAAGCAAGCAAGCAAGCAATCTCTCTCTGGGACAGTTGTCGGCCTTTCTTGCTGTTGTTTGCTTTGAACTGCTGAAGTTTGCTTGTTCACATGTACTGACATGGATTCAGGACCATGCAGGCTCACACGTACACACATGCATGCACATACACTCATGCACACACACGCACATGCACATACTCACACACACACACACACAACACCTACAGGACACATGTTAATGGGTAAATAGATGTATACATGGAACATATCAAACAGGTTTTGTTCTGAACATCCAGTCAGAATGTTACAATGCAGACATTTTTACAATTGTTTCCATCAGTGCTGCCAAGAAAGGTTACTAGGCTATGAGGAGGAATTTGCTCAGGGCCCGTATTCACAACGGCGATTTATCTTTTTAACACTCGATTTATCCCCTAGCCCCGCGTTATCTTGATCGGTTAGATAAGGTACGCTCGTCAGAGGATCCTAGGTTGCGCTTTGCTATATATACTGGTTTCCAGCCAAGGGAGAGCGGAACAGGCAGTTGGAATCGTCTGAGTTTAGAGATAAATCGGGGTTAAAATAAATCGAAAATAAATCGCCGTTGTGAATACGGGCCCAGGCTTTTTCACTGTCAACTTATATGGAGAAATAAAACTCATCAACATAGGACAACTTTCCTTTTGTTTAATATGTAACCTACAAACCATCAATAAATATAAAGGATTATAGCTGTCTCTCAGGAATATTTACATATATATTGCATTAAAAGTCATCCCATGATCTCACACCATTCTTCATACCTGGACATTTGAATTTGATTTGAGTGGCAATGATTGACAAGAGGCAACAATACAAAACAAACTTTCACTTTCCAATGCAGAGGTAAGTGTAGCAGGGCAGCAAAGCAAATATACTGGCAGTCCGAGTAATGGTGAGAAGAAATGGGTGAAAAACATTGTAGTCCACCACCAAATCCACAGGACAAAATCTTCATAGACAATATCATAGTGGCACTTAAAGCTGGCAAGCTCTGGACTCTATTATTTTTTCAATCCTTGGAAATGGGAACAGGCATGCTGATGGCATTGATAGACAAGTAATTCAGGACTATGATGTATTCCAAGAAAATTGGTAAATGTTTCCTTGGTCCAAAATGGGTAAATAACTCTTGTTTGTTTAGTCAAGTTACTTCCCTTAGTTGAGCAACTTCATCCCTCTACCCACAACCTGGGTACTGTTTCTCAACACTCAGATATTGTGGTCACTCTTCAAGTCATGAGTATTTGTCTGTTTCCTTGTTCATCAAGCCACCTCACGTCTCACTGGCAGTGGATTCATAGGCAATGACACATACAGTACTTCAAGATGGTAGACAGACAACATGCTGATGTCTACAGCATCAGCAACATTTCACACTCTCTTGTGCAGCTTGGCTGTTTGGAATTGAGAGGGACTCGCAGATATTGTAGTCAGTATTACAAGTGTAGCTATTTATTTCTACATTAAATTGTGCCTGCTCTTCAAAACAGACTTTGGGCATGCTGTGCATAACTGCTAGTTGTTCTGCAAAATATAAAACATGCGTTACTACTTGCTGGTTGGATGACAGACACAAGCAAAATTCTTCCTCAGCAATGGCAGGATTCCCAGCAGAGTCAAAACTAGTCACGATCAATTTCTTAATTATAACACTCACCCCCGAAAAAAAATTGTCAAAGAAAAATATACCAAAAGTGTCCATTTCTCTTGTGCATCAGTTGCACAGAATCGCTCAGGGTAGTTTAAATGACCTGACCCTGTTCCGATGGCTCTGGTCTGGTCCTTGTCTGCTTGGGGCTGCCCCAGGGTGAGCTACTGGAGTGGGCTCCAAAAGCCCAGCAGCAAGGATTTAGGGATTTCCAGCTGACAAGAGGGGCATCAGATGATTTCTTTTTACCCCTTACCCTGGTAGTCACGGCATATGCCGCCAGCTATGAAGGGGAAAGGTCATCAATGGGCTTTCCAAAAATTACCCAATAATTTAGCATGAACATTTTCTTAAAACCGACATGGGTTTATTCTTTGTTCCATTGTGAGTACTCCTGGTATCGTTTTTGCTATATTTTGTTGGATAGTTAGAAAGGCCGGTGCTAAAGGAAAGGGTATGTGTTTCATCCTTGAAATGTTTGTTGGATAGTTAGAAAGGCCGGTGCTAAAGGAAAGGGTATGCGTTTCATCCTTGAAATGTTTGTTGGATAGTTAGAAAGGCCGGTGCTAAAGGAAAGGGTATGCGTTTCATCCTTGAAATGTTTGTTGGATAGTTAGAAAGGCCGGTGCTAAAGGAAAGGGTATGCGTTTCATCCTTGAAATGTTTGTTGGATAGTTAGAAAGGCCGGTGCTAAAGGAAAGGGTATGTGTTTCATCCTTGAAATGTTTGTTGGATAGTTAGAAAGGCCGGTGCTAAAGGAAAGGGTATGTGTTTCATCCTTGAAATGTTTGTTGGATAGTTAGAAAGGCCGGTGCTAAAGGAAAGGGTATGTGTTTCATCCTTGAAATGTTTGTTGGATAGTTAGAAAGGCCGGTGCTAAAGGAAAGGGTAGGTGTTTCATCCTTGAAATGTTTGTTGGATAGTTAGAAAGGCCGGTGCTAAAGGAAAGGGTATGTGTTTCATCCTTGAAATGTAGCTTTTTTATTAGCACTGACAAACTAAACCGTCCCAGTTTTGACGCCAGGGCAAGGGTTAATGTGATTCCTTCTTGTAGGGAGGAATGGGGTTGTCACATATCTATGAAACAGTGATACATGACTACTGATGGTCGTCTTTTGCATGCAGTATGAATGGCATTTGTGAACATACTACATGTTTTTCAGTTTGCCATTCAAAACATTTTATTTTTTAAAAACTCATTAAAAAATACATTTAGAAAAAATTTCAAAGATTCTAGTGAAATGCATTGATGAGATGGTCCAGTTGAGAACAGTGAATGAGAAATTGCAGTATAAATCTAGTAAAGCTAAAGGATTCTGAAAGAAAACAAATTTCATTCATGCCAAAATAGTGATGTAACAATGTTTGCTGGTAAAATGACTTAGTGGAATGAAGGGAGAGAGAAGGAAAGAAACACACACACACACACACACACACACACTCCTTTTTACTGCATATCACTTCGTCTCTGCAGTTATTCTGCACATACAGAAAATCTTTATGTGTTCTCATTACACTGATTCATGCAATGCCAATGTAAACTTGAAACATGAAACAATGCAACGCATTTAAGTACACATCACTGATATGTGCCAAACTCGATCTGAGCTTCTCTGTACATCAATTTCTCTCAAACATCTTATTCTTAGTCTGCCTGTTCATGTTGCTTCTGTGAAATCGTTTACTTCCCACCCCTACTGGTCCTTATTGATTTGACTGAAGCATTGCCCAGAGAGAAGCTGAAGAACAGGGTGACCTTGGCTACCCCCAAGATGGTCTTGCACAGTGAACGTGCGTTTCTAGCCAGACTCTCACTGCAAAGGTGTAAGGAGCAGTTTGTTGGGATAATGGCATAAATGCAAAATCACAATAATACATTAAATTGTCTTATGACAGCATCAGGGAGGGAGGGGAGGGAGGGAGGGAGGGAGGAGGGAGGGAGGGAGGAGGGAGGGAGGAGGGAGGGAGGGCGGGAGGGGAGGGAGGGAGGGAGGGAGGGAGGGAGGGAGGGAGGGAGGGAGGGAGGGAGGGAGAAATTGAGAGAGAGAGATTGAGACAGAGACAGAGACAGAGAAAGACAGAGTGACTGAGGCAAATAAAGACAAGCAGCTGAGAAATATCACATCAAAGCTGATGCAAGCCCTAAAAAAATTGCATTCAATTACATTACCAATGAATCAATACCTTTTGCTCTTGAGAAATGCATCCACTGCTGGATAGTATTCTTAATTTACTGGGTGTCTCAGGGAAATTAAGTAGAACACCTTTGATCCTGGGACCTTCTTTAGACACGACAAGTCCCAATCCCTGGAAAATGGATTGAAACTTGGAACCTGAGGGCAAAGGTCATGACTTTCCCTTCTGGAACTTGTGTCTGCCTGCACTGGCACCACCACGGCGTCTGCGAGTGTGGGCGCTGTCCGACTCCTCTTGCTGCGATGTTGACTGCTGCGCTTTTGGTCGACCCTCCATTTCTGCCAGAAGGTCTGGTGGTGGCTCCAGCATGGATCTCTTGTGTACCTTGGCCATGTACCTGACAACAATGACAATGACATTGATGATGACGATGATGATAACGATGACGATGATGGTGATGATGATGATGATGATGACGACGATGCCACTGATGACGAAGATGATAACGATGACAATGACGACGCCACTGATGACGATGATGATAACAATGACGATGACAAAGGCAAGAACAACAGTAAACATGAGTTTAAAGTGGAGACAGTCCTAGTAGTCACAACAACATCAGTAGCCAGTTCTCCTCCACTAGACTACTGACTCAAAAGACTACAGGAAAACACAACATGGCGAAGGCTTCTTTCCAGCACAAGACACACTACTTTGAATGGCAAAGTTCAATGGCTTAAAAAAGGGATAATCTACATTGTTGTAAACTTCTCTACTAATGTTTTAAAGGTAAGTCATCGCTGTACCTTTCTTAATAAACTAGTAGAGCTGGAAATGGGCATTTCTTGTATTATATAATAAAATCTTCTCTTTCTGCTAATTCACTGGTTTTCATTCTACAACATTCCATTCTTTCATTTCCACATGTTTCTCCCTCTGGTCCCATATTAAAAAATACTTATATGTTATACAACAATAAACTTGTTTCCCTTTAATCATGTCATTCAAAAGTGTGGGGAAGTTGATGTACATATCAATTATAATTTTTCAATGTGAATTTCAACGATTAAACACAGATATTATCATCCATCATCTAACATTAGCAAATTCACAAGCACACAAATGGATGGTGCCAAGCCAGGACTTCTTTTTTAAAATAATTTTTTTATATATATTCTTTATATATATTATATATATATTTTTTAAAATAATTTTTTTATATATATTCTTTATTCAGCACAATATCTTACAACACAAGTCATGAAGCAAGTAGCGCCAAGTGAAGAGGAAAAAAGCTTAAGACAAACACACACACACACACACACACACACACACACACTTGCCTATAGACCAGCAAGACTCCGTAGCCGGCAGCTCCCAGCACAATGATGATGAGGAGCTGTAGAATCACATTCTGTAAGCATGAAAAGGCAGTCTGGATCTATGGCCTGTAAACATCATGCAGGCATCCGGATCAAAGAACTCATTACAATGATGAGTCTTTGGTCAGATGCAGTAGCAATTTGGAGAGAGCGAAACATTGTGGATGGTGCTATAATCCTCTCTGTCAGCCTCTGTAAGTCTGTTTGTTTTTGTCCACTCATCTTTCCTTTCAACCATATCCCCCCTCCACCACTCACTCTCTCTCTTCGTGAGTGTGTGTGTGTGTTTGTGTGTGTGTGTGTGTGCATGTGTGTGCGCATGCATGCATGCGTGTGTGTGTGCACGCGGGTGCGCACATACAGGTTCATAGAAGCTTTGCATGTATGCATACCAATACGGCAATAGGTATAAATCATTTGAATTAAAGTCTGTGCTTCATATTCTAATGCAACATGTTGCAATTACACGTTTGAATGTCTGCGTAGGCACAGATACTCAGCATGCATTATCATGCATATGACTGCATGTGTGCATGCATGAGTGGATCTGTGTCTCCTAGCTTTCAGCAGGAATCAAAGCTCACATTGATGGCAGGAGACTTGGTGAAAAACTGGTCAGCAAGAACAATGGCCGCACCAAGAGCCAGGCCGCTTCCAACATACATCCAGGGCTGTCTGGCTGCCACTGTAACAATACACACAATTGATGCAATTCTCCTGGCTGCAAACCAACCAAAACAAACACACACACACACACACACACACACACATTGAAGTCCTTCGCTCAGCGAAGATGACATCAGTGTCGTCGCTTGTGAGACCGAAAGCCAGACTCTGATGCATAGAGGTGTCCATACACAGGGCATGCTAGGGTAGCAGCAGCAGGATTTGGTTCTGGATCTTTACTGGCCTGGTGCTTCTGATCGAGGCTGGCCAGGCGCTCCACTTCAGAAACCTTGGTGCCTTTGTGGGTGAGCTGCCTCCTAGTGCTACAGTCAGCAGTCAAGGTTTCCCACCCAATGACAGGAATGTTGCAGGACCGCAAACACACATACAACCACACACACACACACACACACACACACACACACACACACACACACACACACACACACACACACACACACACACACACACACACATACACGTTTCTGTTCTTATAGTGATCTACTCTGTCATCATGAAAGCAGTAGCAGCACATACATGCTTTCACAAACTATTCTAACTTATTTTTGTTTAACTCCACCATTTATGTTGCTAGTGGAGGCTTTCACCTAGTGGATTTGAAGGAAAATAATTTTGAAAGACCCTAAGAGTACTTTTGGCAGGGTCCCTCCTTTCCTCCCCCAAATGCAATTATGTAGTATGCTACACCTTCAATAAGGTATTCTACAGAAACATACCCAAGATGTAGAAAACTACATATTTCCAAGGAATTAAATTTAGGGGTGACAATTTAAACACTACAACATTTCTACTTTGCAACTTGAACAAATAATAACACCAACATCTTAAACTAAAACAGAAGTTGGTTTAAGCACATCAAAAAGTAAACATTTTAAAGTCCATCACAAGAAATTGTAGGTTAAAAAAAAGAATCCTTCCACTGATGGGCCACACTAGTGGACTCATCCAAGGAAAGGGGTGTGATGTTGGTCGTTTAATTCGCAGTGACTCCCTTACAGAATGACAACCAAATTATTATGTGCTCGCTAGCTCACATACACATGTGGTGGAGCCAAGGTGATGTTGTGCCTGGTTGGTGATGCAGGCTCCTGGTCCGTTGATGTACAAGACAGGGAGGAGGCAAACCCCTGGCGTTTCGAGTTTTCTTTATTATACTTGGATGACAGTGGTCTCCCAAGAGACTGGTGGTGGTCGTCTCTCTCGAACTGCCGAAAGTCCCTCCTTATCAAAGAAATGCGCGGACCTCAGGAGAGCCAGGTTTGGGATCTGCGGTCGCAGATCTCAGCCTGTTTTGGGGTTGTATTTTCCTAATGATAGAAAAAGGCTCATTGCTGCCTTATACTTACTCAAAATTATTCACACCAAGTGTTGCCTCGATAGGCATAACAAAATCAACCGAATGAATATTGCACCATTGCAATCAGATGTCTTAACTTAGAGAAAGCATCAAATTTGTCTCTTGTATCTAACAATTTAGGCATAGCGCGCGAGAACGACAGGAGGGAACTGTCCGCGGTCACATGTCAAGTTCAATTAACAAATGATAAGGAAAGGCCGCTCTGCGACCCTCCCGGACTGATAAGCTACATAGTAGGCTGGTCTTACAAAATATATAACATGGGCGTCTGAGACGCAGGATACATGATAGAGGGAGAAGAGAGGGGAACCACTCAATGTCGGGGGGGGGGGGGGGGGGGGGGGGGGGGGGGGAAGAGAGAGAGAGAGAGTGAGAGAGAGAGAGAGAGAGAGAGAGAGAGAGAGAGAGAGAGAGAGAGAGAGAGAGAGAGAGAGAGAGAGAGAGAGTCCATGTAAATTGTAAAGACTTTGGGCTTCACTTCACCCGGTCACACAAAATCTTGGACGGTTATTCCAAACACAGAATGACGATAAAGTGTGAATAATTGACAAACTGGTGTACA
>JAWQFJ010003200.1:10210-20210 GCA_034096865.1 Theodoxus fluviatilis | reverse complement strand
CAGTTCCTGGCATATATACTAGATCAGCACTCATATTTCAAACCCCCCAGGGAGTTCGGTCCCAGCTCCTCGAGTTCGGTCCCAGGTTTTAGTTTGAGGCCTGATTATGAATGATCACAAGGTAACTCACACTTTCTGTTGATGCCATCTTTTCGCTCATTATTCTGAGACGAGCACCAACTACGTAGGATAAATATCACCACGGATGAAGGTGGGATATTAAAGAATTTCTTAGGACGTCGACCTCACCCGACACTCAACTAAAAGCACTCTGTAAACGTGCTCGGGTACCAAACTAAAAATAGATTTGGGAATCACCTGGGTTCCAACTGAAACGAGCACGAAATTTGAAAATAATAAAAAGAATTACACGTTTTGCTGTCAAAAATAAACTCCTATCAATAAATGGTTGAAAACTTTTGCGTATCTTTTTTCCGTTAGACAAACGCTTTATCTTTTATACAAAATTTTCCTCCTCATCTTGTTGTGACTGAGTTGTATTTTTTAAAAGAAGGATTCCCGTATTTCCGTTGCATGTGCTTGGGTCCTCGCAGCAGAAGGAAAGAGTCGTAGATTATCCTTTCGTGTGCTTTAGACAAAATATGAATTCACCGTTCAGTTTCAGGTGCTTGATGTGTCGCAGCTTTGTACTTGGCGCCAGGTATATCCGTAAAGACCTTTCGAGAGCTACGATCGCATCGTGCGATGACAAACGATGGAATGGCCCGGTATGTTTCTCGTCTGCTGCGGACAGCACGAGGAATCAAGCGACTGTGTTTGCCTTGTCGTCAGGCCATGGGAAGTGTGGTGTGGCCGTCATTCGCCTGTCTGGCCCTTCGACCTATAATGTCGTCATGAAAATGGCCAAACTTCGATCACCACCGAAGCCGCGTTACGCCGTTCTCCGACACATCGTAGACCCAAAGACAGACGATGTCATTGACAAAGGACTTGTTATGTGGTTTCCAGGTGGGAAAGAGAGCTAGGTCCTTACCACTAGTATGAACAGTGCAGTCGTACCCCATGTTACACTCAATGTCACGATTTAGAAGGAATAGAACATTATTAACGTGCCAAAAGATCATTATCGACGCACTCACCTGCTTCTGCAGACGGAGAGAGAGAGAGAGAGAGAGAGACACAAGCAGACACTCATGCAAACACAATCATGCACACATACAGAAAGAAGAAAAGAGATGAACACAGAAGGACACACAGAGACAGACATTCATGGACATGCAGAGAGTCAATTTTCATATACCACTGTCTGCTGGGTCAACATATTTTTTTTTAACATTTAAGGTAAACTGATACTGCCACTATTTATAATGTAAGTGAATCTGCTAATCATTTTCAGTTTCTGTAATCACTTCATTCTTCTCATCTCTGTGCAGGTCCAAAGAGCTTTACAGGGGAGGACAGTGCAGAGTTCCATGTGCATGGGGGTCCCTCTGTGGTGGCAGCCATGTTGACAGCTCTGGGAGCCATGCCAGGACTGCGCCATGCCCAGCCTGGGGAATTCACCAAGAGGTCAGCCATTGCACCAGTCTTTAACTGCCTGCTACCTGGGCTGTAGCATTTTGACTACCAGCATGAACAGTGACTTTTTTAACTTTAAAAAAATAATCAAAAGGCTTGAAGTTAGATTTAAGTAATAATTGATGGATGGATGGATGGCCGGCCGGCCGGACAGCCGCCGGACAGCCTGCTGGCCGGATGGATATGAAAAAATTTCAGATAGGATAAAAGAAAAATTACAGAAGTATCATCTACCACCAGCTTCTCACCATGTAAAGGGCCAGAAAATGTAATTATGGAAGGGAAACCCCTCAAAATTAGAGTTTTAGTTGAGAAAAATTTGGGGGGGGTTGTTTTTCAGTAAACCATTGCTGACACTTGGTTGGTATGGAAACATAAAAATTCACTGAAAATGAAGATACATATGTCTTGACTATCATTAGGCATATAGGCATGGAGATAAGCGCCGAGAAGACCAAGGTGATGACGAACAACCCTCGGGGCTTCAAAATGGAAATCAAAGTGAAGGGCCAAAAACTGGAAGCTGTGAAGAACTTCAAATATCTGGGATCTATTGTGACTGATGAAGGGTCCAAACCAGAGATACTGTCCAGGATAGCACAGACAACAGCAGCATTGGCAAAGTTGAAGCCAATATGGCATGACAGACATCACTCTCGCATCGAAGATCAGGCTCATGCGCACGCTGGCCATCTCCGTATTCTTGTATGCATGCGAGTCCTGGACACTCACATCTGAACTACAGAGGCAGATACAAGCCCTGGAAATGAGATGCTACCACAAGATTCTGAACATCTCATATAAAGACCGTGTCATGAATGAGGAAGTCAGCAACAGGATCAGGAGAGCATTTGGACAGTACGAAGACCTGCTCTCAAGCGTGAAAAGCAGAAAGCTGAAGTAGTACGGTCACGTGTCAAGAGGCAGTGGGCTGGCCAAGACCATCCTGCAAGGTACCGTACCAGGTGGGAGAAGGAGAGGCAGGCAGAGAAAGAGGTGGAAAGACAACATCAAAGAGTGGACGGGCTTGACCTTTGCTGACTCACAGCGAGCCACAGAGGATAGATATCGATGGAGGAAGATTGTCCGAAAGTCATCAGTGGTGCCTCAACAACCCATCTCAGGGTTAAGAGACTGAACTGAACTGAACTGAACTGATATTCAGTCATCCAAGCCACAGTGCTGCCTCGAATCTGAACAGATACAGGGTAACCTCCAGTATGAGTCCTCTGGGATCCTCACCTCAAATTGTCATCTCTCTTTCCCCTCAAAATGACATATGGGTCAGTCTTGAACAGGAGAAAGTTTTACTTGACAGTGCCTGCTACCTTCATGGCACTGAGAAGGGAAAGTCAAACCATTGCCACATCTCAGTCCGATTTCTGCTTTCTTTGTCACTGCTGTCACCATAGGAACTTTGAGAAATGAGAGTTGATTCAACTATGTTCCCCAGGTTTTTCAGAGCAGAGGTTTAGAGAAATCAGATCCTAATGGTCATCACAATGCATGTACCATTGTATGTCCCTGCAAATGTCATCATAGATCATAAGAAAGAGAGACAGTTGGAATTGACAGCCTTTCTTGCATTTCTAGCATACAGTCAGTTGGACTTAGCAGTTTGTCAGTGTCATTGTTTATCTGTGGTCTTTGAGAAGAGAGAATTGGACTTTACTGTTTGTCGGTGCCACTGTTGTGGATTTGTGGCCTTTGAGAGCAGAGAATTGGACTTGACAATGTGAACGTCTCTGTGCTGGGCTAGGTGTTGCCTACAGTGTCTCGTTCATGAGGAGGCCCTCGCTGTGAAGGAGGGTGGCCGAGGTAATTCCAGTGGTACCTCACTGCATCTTGCTGCAGAGGCCCGGTTGAAGTAAAAATGGCGGAGACTGTGCCAGTTGGGTTGCCGCTGATAGACAGCAGTGCCTGTAATGTGCTTCTTACTGTCCGATAATGGAAAAGTGTACGTACATGGAAGGATTTGCTGTTGGAGTGTTCATTCGTATATTTTGAGGAGTAGGTGTATAGGTTATTTCTGGACAAACACTGTCGACATTTATTTCATTGTTTGCACACATGAAGCACGGTACATGTCCACTCCCTGAATTATATCCCTTTGAATTGATTGAAATGTTTCGAGGCGCAACGTTTTCAATAAAATTGTCTGCAATTGAACCCAGGTTGCTTTTATTTCTTTGATGTTACCATGGTATGTTCTATCAAGTGAAAAGCTGCAGTAATGTTTGCATCATCAGTTATTTTTTCTATACTATGGGCAACATCTTCACCAACTCTGGTGCCAGGACGCAGTCATGTTCCCTCAGACTTCTGCCTTGCCAATTGATGATTGGCCATTTCTTAGATATCTTGCTCGCCCTCGGCTAGCCCTTGAGGCATGTACCTTGCCCAAGAAACATGTTTGCCTTTATGTTTCCATGGCATTTTCACTGCAGGGCCTTTGAGAATGGCAAGCTGGACCTGACAGAGGTGGAGGGGCTTTCAGACCTGATACATGCACAGACAGAGGCCCAGAGGCGCCAAGCACTTCGACAGATGGATGGCCACCTCAGCACCCTCTACAGGAAGTGGCGGTTGCGCCTGATCAAGGTAGACAACTACATTGCTTACTTATATCTTCAGTAGAGACAAAACAAAGTAAACAAAAGAGCCAACCGTGTGAGAACAAATACAACCACCACCACCACAACAACAACAACAACAAAACCCAGCCCCTGAAATTAATAATCAGATATTCATTCATCTCTCATTCACACACACACATACACATGCACATACACACATGCCCTAGCTTGTGGTTTAATTCTGTGTAATTCCACTGCACTTCTTCATACAGTGGACAGCCAAATCATTGCTTTTGTTCATCCACAGGTTTGTTAAGATTCACTTTTTAAAAACCAAGCAGCTGAGCCTTATAACAAAAAGATCTGAATTTCAGTATTTTTTTTGTACTGTTCAGTGTTTTTGAAAGCACTTTTTTGTGCAGTGCTTGGCCAATACAGAAGCATTCATTGACTTTGGGGAGGATGAAGGTATTGAAGATGACATCATGCAACAGGGTGAGCCAGATTTCTTCATCTCGTTGATCCACAACTTACCTCCAGCTTGAACTGTGTTGGAAAAAGAGTGTCTAATACCTACATGAATAATAGATATGACAAATTTAACCAATTGCTATTGGCCTAACTTTTCTATCAATTTGAACTGTACAGTTTTATAATGCAGATGGAAAATAAGTATAACCTTGAGTGTACCTTCACATGTTATGAATGAGGCTTTTGTTTTCTTGAAATGTTTTATGTGACAGTATTTGAAAGTGGTACTAGCAACTGTGACACCGGCATCACATCCAGCTTTAAAAAGATATTATAACATGTACATTGTCAGGGAGTGTAGTTATATGAACCCAGGCTCTTCATCATAAATTTGTCCTTGATGCATGTATCTTGACTTTAGAGGTTTTGATGATTATTTTGTATGTCAGCATTCACTATACATGTATATAGCAGCAGTAATATTGAAAATATCGTCTGTGTGTTCTTCAAAGTCATATGTTACACTATGCAAAGCAAGTCACAAAAGGCACTTGTTCTGGCACATCTTGTTTGTCACATCAAGAGGTGACACTCACTCAGTCACACCTGTACTGTGTCTCCAGTGCAGACTGAGGTCAAGGCCCTGGCTGGGGAGATAGAGCGCCACCTGCAGGACAACAGACGAGGAGAGCGACTCAGGTCCGGTGTGTGCGTAGCCATCTTGGGTCGCCCCAACGTGGGGAAGAGCAGTCTTCTCAACCAGATGTGTGAGTTCAATGGAGAGGTTCAGTCCTTGACTTTCCTGCTGTTTGAAAGAGATCATTGCACTGCTGAAAATAGTGCACTTTTTAGTGGGCTTCTCAATTTATTTAAAAAAGTGTTGCTTAGCCAGAAGTCTTCCATATTATTTTCTGGAATTTCAGTTTACTTCAATCCTATGTTAAACATATATACCTGTACTGATAAAACTAAAGTCTGAAATGGAACCTGTGTAAATTGTATATCTTCACTCATACAGAACCGTAATTATGAATGGACTGAATTTCATATGAAACTCATAAGAAACCTTTTCTGCAGCCTAGTATATGTGAAGTTCTCAATTATTTCCTGGCAAATGACATGTTGGTTTCATGGGTTTCAGGCCAGAGACCTGCTGCAATCGTCTCCCCAATTCCTGGAACCACCAGAGATGTAGTGGAGTCCACAGTGGACATTGGAGGCTACCCAGTTCTCTTCGCAGACACAGCTGGCCTGAGAGAAACAGAGGACATTGTGGAGATGGAGGGAGTCCGACGTGCCTTGCAGAGGTGAATATGGACGTGTGCTGTTGGTGTGCTTTTTTCATGCAATTTGTTATTTTGGTCTGAGCTTTTAAATGCTTATATGGCATCTAGGAATGTCCTTTGTGTGCCAGTGACGATTCTCTAGATTCTTTGAAAGGGAATGACGTTGTAATTGTTTGCATCAAACCATATTTGGGCACTTAACTCTGAAGAATAGGTACCGCCCATAGTGCCCACCCTGCTCAGTCCTGTACCACCTATAGCAGCCCGCCCCACGTGGCTGTCACTTGACTGATTCTTTCTACAAATTGTGTAATCCTTACAGGACTGGGGAATGAAATGATTGATTTCCAGGACCTTAAGAGTTATTAAATGCTTGACATGACATGCCAAAGTATGATGTTACATTTTTTCCATGATTGTGTTGGACATCTTTTTCTCTGACAAAATGTCTCTTCTAAAAATCGCTTTTAACTTTGAAATATAGCCAACACTCTGTATGGTATGAAAATTTACTTCAACTAGTTAAAGTCTTGTATCTCCTTTAAAAAACGCTAATATTTCGATATTGAAAAGTGTAAATGTGTGTGTGTGTGTGTGTGTGTGTGTGTGTGTGTGTGTGTGTGTGTGTGTGTGTGTGTCTGTGTGTGTGTGTATATGTGTGTCTGTGTGTGTCTGTGTGTGTGTGTGTGTGTGTGTGTGTGTGCTCGTGCACATGTGCTTGTTTGCCTACACACATATACATGTACACAAAAATCTTTACTGTGGATGCTTATTGTTGCAGGGCAGAGGAGGCGGATGTGCGTGTGATTGTCTTAGATGCCCAGTCACAGCTGAGGCCAGATGTCTTGGAAGACAGCATCAAAGACATGCTGGAGTCGGAACTCAGAGAACTTGGCCTTTCAGCACAAGTCTGCCAGTCCTCCCGCCCACCTAAACAGGACTCTCCACCGCTGTCTCCGTCTCCCACCCAGAAGAACTTTAGGCACGAGTCACAGACTGTCCAGAGTGTTAGTCTGCACTCTCGCGCCACAGTGGCCTCAGACTCAGCTCAAAAACACTCTCTGTCTGACATAGAATCACCCAGCACCTCTGTCCCTCCCAGCACTCCTCAGGGTAAGGAGATGAAGAGAGGAGCATTAGAAGAAAGAAACCAAGGGATGAATAAAATGAGGTCAGGATCCGAGAG
Organism: Theodoxus fluviatilis; assembly: GCA_034096865.1. NCBI lineage: Eukaryota > Metazoa > Mollusca > Gastropoda > Cycloneritida > Neritidae > Theodoxus > Theodoxus fluviatilis. The sequence goes on along the minus strand of JAWQFJ010003200.1, from coordinate 13,152 downwards.
AGATGAAATGGATGAAGAAAGGATAGGAGAGAAAGACAAATGGAGAGATGAAACCAATTCAGGAGGAAAAGGTAGTGAAATGATGGACAGACTTGAGTTCAGGGAGAGGAATGGAATGAGAGAGGTGGAAGAGATGAGAAAAGTGGAAGAGATGAGGGAAGCGAAAGAGATTAGGGAAGTGGACGAGGTGAAGGAAGCAAGTTCCAGTGTTGCTGAGGCAGTGGAGACAGTGGTGGTCTTCAACAAGCTGGACCTGCTCGGTCAGCCCTGGCTAGGACCGCTGACCGGAACCCTGGGCACGCTCCACTGGAGCTGTGTGTCGTGCTTGACTGGCCAGGGCATCCCAGAGTTCAGTCAACTGCTGGCCAGCCGCGTCAAAAACATGTGAGTTGCCGCTCCTCCACCAATAGTCTGTATTTGGAGCTGTTAGTGTTAACATTTTGTCACTGGCATAAGTGGTTATTTTTCATGCAAATAAATGTATGCTATTGACATGATCTATATGTGGTTGTCATGATCTTCAGTCTGCTGAATGAGGTTTCCTAGCTGCACACATTAGAAATTGTACTATTTGATTAAAAAGAATGCTACATAAACATAATTTTATTGAAGATAAGACTTTTTCAGCATAAACAAATGGAGAGAGAGAGAGAGCGAGAGAGAGAGATAGAGAGAGAGAGAGAGAGATATTGATTGATTGATTAAACTTTAATTTTCAAGGGAAATACATGAATTAGGCATCTTACATCCAGCCCTTGTTAAAACAAGAAAACAAACAAACAAATCCAATCCCATCCCCTACCCCTACCCACCCACCCACCCTCTATCCCACACAAAATTCACACAATAACACAGGTTACAATCAATTCATGGTAACGAAATACCACGTTGAAAATAGCCACAAAAAGAATTTAGAATACGATGAAAGTATCTAGGGTGACTGCATAAGAAAAGTATGTAGTTTCAATTTAAATCTCTCTAAAGATTTCGCAATTTTTAGAGAATTGGATAGTGTGTTCCACATAGTAGCCCCTGAATAAGATAGGCTATGTTTAAACAAATTAATCCTAGGTTGTGGTATTATAAAGTTATGTACACGAATATTTGAATGTTGGAATAAGTTTATCAAATAATCAGGCACATCACAATCATTAATTCTTTTCATTAAGACACATTTATTGAATTGTAAATGCTTATGAAAAGGCAATATGTTAAGTTCTTTCATTTTGTCATTTGTAGATAGTGAACTATCTGTTATCATAAGCTTAGAGGCTCTTCGATACAATGACTTCAGCCTTTTCAAGTTAGCGTCACTACAGCCATCCCAAATTGTTGACGCATAATTAACGTGAGATAAGATATGAGCATGGAAGAAGATTTTGCAAGTTTGAACGTCAACAATATGTCTTAATTTGGAGAGAAGAAATAGATTAATTGATATTTTTTACAAATATAATCAATGTGTGATTGCCATCCTAAATGATCATCAATTATTACACCAAGAACTTTGTGCTCAACAATTTTTTCGATTCTCAAAGAATCAAGAACAAGAGGAAGAGATAAAGGATATATTTGATGTTTTTGTCTCGTAGTTATCACCATATATTTCGTTTTGGAAGGATTAATGACCATATGATTCGAAGAGCACCAGGAACGTATTTCATCCAGGCTCCTTTGAAGTTTTACTGCCACACATTCAGTCCTGACACCTGAGGTTGAAAGTGTTACATCATCAGCAAACATATCACATGTAACCTCTTTATCAGAGATATGTAATGGTAGGTCATTGATGAATAGGCAGAACAAAAGAGGACCTAAGACAGAACCTTGTGGCACACCCACTTGTAAATGGCCACAAAAAGAAGCATGTCCATTGAAATAGACATACTGCTGTCTGTCTTTTAAGAATGATTGAAAGAATTTCACCGTGTTACAACCATTTAGATATTGTGATAATTTTCAATTAAAATGTCATGATGAACCATGTCAAACGCTTTCTTTAGATCAAGAAAGATGGAACCAATCAACTGTGACCTATTAATGGCACATAGCCAAGAATCAATCAATCGAGTTAATGCTGTGTGGCAAGAATGTTTTGGCCGGAAACCCGATTGAAGAGAATAAAGTAGATCATGTTGATCCAGATATGCCATCAAATGCTTGTGAATATGCTTTTCAAGTGGCTTTGATAGTATAGAAAGTATTGAAATGGGTCTAAAATCATCAATATTCAAAGGGGTCTTCATTTTTGGTAAAGGAATAACTTTCGCTATTTTCCATTCATCGGGGAACGTGTGATTGATGATACACAAGTTATATATATATATATATATGAGTGAGAGATTCAATAATGTATGGACTAGAAATTTTCTAAATGAAGGTGTTAATACCATCATGTCCAACTGATTTCTTATTCATCTTCTCAAGAAATATGCCAACTTCATGAATGCTAAGAAGTGGTATCTCAAATTATTTAGACTCGGACAATCTTCCTTTGCAAAAATCACTCAAAATCAAATCTCCGGAAAGATTACTTTGCACATTGACAGTCTGTAATAATTTTTGGGCCACAAAAAGAAAGTGAGCATTGCATTCATCAACATTAACTGTTAAAGATGCTACAGCAGATTTAACTTTGTTTCAATTAGTAAAGGTATTGATGGCTTTCCACACCAAAGCCGTATTCTTATTATCTTCTATAATCTTTTGAAAATATTCTTTTTTAGCTTTTCTTACCAGACTCTTAACAAAATTACGCTTTTTTTGTAAGCTGGGAAATCTCCATTTTTTCTTAATCGATCTCTCACAGTCATTGCTAACATTACATCCTTTGTCATCCATGGTGGAAGCGTTGGATGACGTACATATTTCTTTTTCATAGGAGCATGTTTTTCAATAACTGATAGGAAAAGATTATACCATAGTTTCAGTGCATTATTAGG
>JAWQFJ010003200.1:0-10200 GCA_034096865.1 Theodoxus fluviatilis | reverse complement strand
AGAGAGAGAGAGAGAGAGAGAGAGAGAGAGAGAGAGAGAGAGAGAGAGAGAGAGAGAGAGAGAGAGAGAGAGAGAGAGAGAGAGAGGAAGGGAAGGAGGGAGATTTAAGTGACAAGTAATTCCCTTGCCCATGGCCTCTTTTTCAGTGAAACAAAATGCTTCAAATCTCTGTCAGTCTTTTCTCATTTCATGGAAAGCTGGAGACTGATGCTTCAAATGATGTGTTTGTCCTTGCTGTTACAGCTGTGGAGATCCCAGTGAGGGCAGTCCAAGCCTGACTGCAGCTCGGCATCGCACTCTACTGACAAAGTGTCTGGCCAGTCTGGACCAGTTCTGGGCAGCTCAGGATGACTGTGTTCTGGCAGCAGAGCATCTGCGTCGCGCTGCGTCCAGTCTGGGCAAAGTCATCGGCCACATCTCCACGGAAGACATTCTGGATGTCATCTTTCGTGACTTCTGCATTGGCAAGTAATGTTGGAAAGGGATTCTTATTGCTCTGAATGTTGAGTTCTCCATTTGGGAACAGCTATTGTGTGTATTAGATGCCTCTCTCTTCTGCTAGAACCCATGATCTTGGACCTTTTGGGGCATGCTCCCATAGCTCAACCAGTGGGCCCTAAGTCACCAGTCACCATGTTGTAATAGATGAATAAAGCAGACACGGATAAGCTTGAATTGAGCCTGTTGTATTTCGAACTTGGAAACAGGTGGAAATAACTCTCATGTAGTGATGGTATAGTGATGATGCAATACAGTGGTATGTGAATATCACTACACACGTGAGGGACGTCTTGTGCACACAGGAGCTTCTCCCCGTGTCAAACAAACTGCTGCAGCTTGCCTGGTCTGTCCCACCCTTTGTGGGTTGCAATCTGTTCTACCCACCCATCATGTCTCATGCCACTCCAGTGGGAATGGAGACCTGCTTGCCTGCCTGCCACCCAGCCTTGTGCCCTGTCTGCCATGCCCAGAGTGAGGCTGCCTTGGCTGTGCTTGGCAGCTTCTAGATGACCCACCCCACCTTTCCCAGTCTGGCCCCAGTGTGGCCCCAGTGTGGCCCCAGTGTGGCCCCAGTGTTAATGAGGAAGTACGCCACTGCATGAGCCACAAAAGCTCTGCAGCCCAGTGTCCCTGCCATCACTGTGCGTGCCCTGCCTGACTTCCTGTACTGATTATAAAGGTCTCCAATGAATTATGTGGATGAAAATATTAACTTCTTCCCCAGGACATTGTGTCGCTTGATTTACATTAAACCTTCTGTGACCCAGGATCCAAACTATGATGATGTCTGGCAAAGTACAGTATATGGCTGCAGCTCTTCATAGTCGTAAGCAGCATAAGAAGCTACTGGAAAGCATCAAGACAGCAACAGATAACGTTTGTTTCCATACTAAACCCGAGATTCCAACATCTCCCAGCGATCTTTGTGATCATTATTTGTTTTGTCTTCTGGAATTCGGCCGTCAATCTTTTACCTATATCAAGACAGCTTCAGGCAAAAATGCCCTAAATTTTTGTTTATTCAAAATTCCCAGGGATGATAGCTGGACCATTATGAAACTAAGATTAACTCTGGATTTCATATTCCGCAATGTGTATTTGTGTGTGAGTAAAGGTATATGAGTATTTGTGTGCATCTATATGCACAGCTAGAAGAGAGAGAGAGAGAGAGAGAGAGAGAGAGAGAGAGAGAGAGAGAGAGAGAGAGAGAGAGAGAGAGAGAGAGAGAGAGAGAGAGAGAGAGAGAGGAAGGAGAGAGGGTGGGGAGAACCGAGATAAGATAGGGGTTAGAGTGGGTAATGAGTTATATTGAGTCAATAACCTATTGTGTTGTTACCAAAGAGAATTCTATGCAATTATGAGCTACAGTGTTCATGACAATAAATATTTTTATTGACATTTTGAAACTGTATGTGTTGTTACATGTTGTGGTGTTGATAAGGTGCGTTTTATATTAACTAGCCAAAGCTTTTGTCCACTTTGCCAGAGTTTCAACTTGGTGTTAGTGATTTTGGGGGTTTGGGAAGTATTTAAATTAGACTTTGATAATACTAGTGTTCTTCGAAGTCTGATTTAGTAGAGCAAAGCTGCATCCCAATTGGTCAGAAAAGATTGCTCTTTTGTTAGGGAGTCACAGCAAGACTAGGTTGTAATCTTCATCATGGCTGTCTCCAATGACTTTAATTAAACACCAAAGAAACCAAGGTATTCATTGATTTGTGGGAGCAAGATCCCTGTTTGTGGCAAAGTGGACATCCTGAGTAAGCCATACGAACCATGGTTCCAGAAACCATGCGAACTTGCAGAATGGAGATGTCTTGGCATGTGGCTGGTCGAATGGCAAGTCATGTTCGCTTCGCTGCTTCAGTTCTGCTGGATTCCTGGGATCCCAATGAGCAACTTTAGCCCTCATGTCAGTACATGTGTTCTAAATGTGTGTCAAGCTGATCATGACAGCAGATTGCACAACAAACTTCATGAAGATGCACTTGTCTGGGAAGAGAGAAACTTCACTCCAGCTTTTTCTCGACGGGATGTTTCCCTCTGTAGTTCTTGGATTGATCACAGAGTTTGTTAACGCATTCTTACTTTTCAATGGCAGAGCTTCTGCCCAAGTGCCATGCCTGCCAGTGTAGGCTGCTGACACTGAGACACGTTCTGGTGGAGTGCCCCAGACTCGCTGACCTCAAAGGCTTTTTACTAATATTTTCACTCATGAAATTTACAAGACTCTCTCATTTGTTGCAAGTTTTGTTTAATGCATACATGGTACAGGATTGGTGTCAGTTATCACTCATTGATGGCCGAAATTTTGAAATGGCTTATTGATCTCTGAGACAGTGACCTATTAAATATCTTAATATTACTCCTTCGGTTGATGACTTCAGTGCAAAGCCACAGCTGATCTCTACACGGGACAAGACAATGATGCGCCAGTCTGTGCACATTGTTGCTGGCATGCAGCAGTACAGCAAGGGCAAGACATGTGAACAACAGTTTGGAGGTTTTCAGGTTTTCATTCAAATTGATTATGGTAAAATGATGAGAGTTTTTCTCTCTGTGCAAGCTGTAAAATTTGTTGATATCCTCACCAGACATAAAGTATTGCACAAACCCACAGAAGCAGTTTTTCTTGAGGTAAAACTTGCATACACACACATGCATGCACACACACACACACACACACACACACATGCAATCACACACACATATTACACACACACTTTAAATAAATCACATGAGGCAGTAGGATACAAAGGGTTCATCACCCACTCTGACTCAATTTCTGGTACAGCTGGGATGTGGGCCCTTGCACTCCTAAAGGGTCATCAAAGAGCTGCAGCACACAGTTGCAGGTGCATTCATGTGGACGGTGCAAGAACCAATGCCCAAATGGATCATAAGTCTGCCTCCCACACCAATACCCCCCAGTGGCACATATTGCTTGGGGCCACCCATGTCCGAGCTAAGGAAGGAAAAGGTAACGGTACATAAGTAATGGTGTGGTTTATATATGTATGTATAGGAACTTATCACCCATATCTGGGTCTGAAACTGCTCAACTACTTCCATGGCCCTTGAAACGAGCACTCAGTAAGCCATGTGGATTGCAAAATATTAATCACCATGCTGCTGAAGGGATAATCCAAGATGGTAAAAGATGCACTTGTCAAACACCAGAACAAATTGCAACTGGCATAACAAAATATAGCAAAAATATGCAGTTGGCATCATTGCAAGGCAGCATACACATTGCATGTTGTACATCTGGTATCCAAACTCCATGAAAATCAAAATTATGAGTTTGATTTACACTGCTGGTGGAAAGTCTGAACAAGAATAGTGCCACTACAGGCATCTGCATGCCCTCATGGGCTAGGAGGAGTACACAGTCATCCACTACCACTTCCCTCATCTCTCCCACAATTTCCTCTTCCTCCTCAAGTCAATCCACCAAGGAAAAGTGAATCCCGACACTAAGTCTGACTAATAGTATTCTTTCTTGGTGTTTCTTAGCTGTCAGCAAGCAGCCCTTTTCAGGGCTAAGAAACACCAAGAGAGAGTAGGCCAACAATTAGTCGGCCCGGGCTTGGTGTCAGGATTCACTTTCCCTTAGTGTCAGTCTGACCCCGGCAACCACCCCCCTTTTATTATTTTGAGTCAATCCACTGTAATTGAGGTAAGTACAACAGTATCTGGTTGACCCCCATCCCCTCCCTCCCCCTTACCCCTGAAAAAAGGAGCTGTGATTAGGGTTTGTCAACTGAACCAAAATTCCCCTTTGCCCTCAAACTGAACACTCTTGCTAATCTCTGCCAAAGCAACTGACACAACCAGTTCATGGGTGGTCTGAATCCATTGTTGTGGATTTTCTCCCTTTTCAGAGCACCAGATATTCCTGCCAAGGAACAGCACCCTCCCCCACAAAGTACTCAGTAAATGCATTTCGCACTTCTGCACCACTCGCATGCCTATGCTTGTGTGCTCCTGCTGGTAGTGGCTGCAGGCCGATCAAGTTTGCCTTCTTGTTTGCTCGCCACTCTCCAAGCACCAACTGCCGGTCCACACCCTGTTCATGGTCCACTGCCTTGGGGCCACAGTACTGCTGATCTTTGCCGAGCCTGAGAAAGTTGTGAAGTGCCAACGTCGCCAGAATAATTGTTTCTGCTCGGTCTGGGGATACCCTTAGGGGCGTTTGGTACATCCCAAACCTGGCAGCCAAGAGGCCAAAGGCATTTTCAGCAACGCTTGTTGCACGAGACAACCGGTAATTGAAAATCCTTTGATCTCTGGTGACCCCTCTGTCTGGGTGTGGCCTCATGAGGCGACTTGACGGTGCAAAGTCGGAGTCCCCCACAACCACACTTGGCAGTGGTTGGCCAGCATTTGTTGTCAGTGGCTGTGGCAGGTGCAGCTCATTGTCCTCAGACTCCAGCTTCTGTTTGAGTGGCGACACATCCCAGATAGTTGAGTCGCCGAACTTCCCGTTGGCGCCAACTTCATTGTACAAGAACTTGTATTCAGCATCCACCAGAGCAAACAGAACAACGCTGAAGAACTTCTGGTAGTTGAAGTAGTTGGAGCCTGAGTTTGGGGGACAGCGAATGGCAATGTGTTTCCCATCCAAGGCACCTATGCACTGAGGAAACTGCCACCGGTTCATGAATTCGGTCTGAATTTCCTTCCATTGTGCCTCTGTTTCTGGCGTCTGCAACACAGATAAGATAACTCATTGCTGATATTTGCTTTCTCACAAATGTCAAGCAAAATAAGACTTCATTAAAGTAGTACATGTATTATCTGCTGATAATAAATATATGATACATGAACATGATGATGATGATGATATGTGAGTGTAAGTGAAATGGCTAAAGTAGTAAAATGAGAACATCTGATTTTTCAACCATAACTTTATTTAATATCTTTCATACAAATTCCACATTAATTATCATATTTATGGCACATATGATTAATATTTAGCATAAAGCTGTAGAAATGCATATGTGACATAGTTCTATGGCAACTCTGCTGTCCATTAATTCCAAAACTGTTCCAGCAACTTCAAATGGCCATGTTTGAACTTGGATGCTCGCGTGTTCCTTTATACTTTGAATTTTAAAAAATGTTTTATGTGTAATGGTACTTGGCAATACATTCTATGCTTTTACTTGTAACTTTCTTAAAATAAGGTGTGTGTGTGTGTGTGTGTGTGTGTGTGTGTGTGTGTGTGTGTGTGTGTGTGTGTGTGTGTGTGTGTGTGTGTGTGTGTGTGTGTGTGTGTGTGTGTTTTTTAATTAAATGCCCCAAAAAACCAAAAACAAATAAACATATGAACCAATCAAGTCAGCAGGAGAAAGGCAACAGGTAGGGTTGCTTCCACCACCACTTGTACTGTTTAAGCCTGATGCTGTTGCAGTGTAATTGCTGCAGGGCGAAGACAAAGATGGCAATGCCTCTGCCATCCCTTCAACCAACATCGTCAAGCTCCAGAAACAAGCTTCACAGAACATTGTGGCAGCCACTAACATTCAGACAATGTGAAATCCAATGGATTTGTGTGTGGATAAGGAAAGCACATGAGGTGGGTGGCTCTGAGGAGATAAGATCTGGATTGCTGGAACAGAGTCTTTCTCCGTCATCCAGTCACCAGATCACCTGCAGGCCCAGCTCCACATGGAGGTATGTATGTATGTATGTATGTATGTATTTTGGCTCTTATATAGCGCCAATCTCACACCCAAAGGCATGCTCAAGGCGCTCAACACGTTCACCCTTTGAATAAAAGAGTTTTTAGCTGTGACTTGAAAGTCTGTATTGAAGGAGATTTTCTCAGTCTCAGAGGCTGGAACTTGGCGTCACTGTTGTCTTCAGCTGAAGCAAGGAGCTCTGTGCCTTCACCAACACACATTGTAAATCCAGCTCTCCTGAAGCAGTTTTGGGTGGAGTATTGTAGCATTTTGTCCTAGGCCATCTTGATATGCCAAGCACGAAAATGCTGTAGTCAGGACTCACACTTGAAACCACTGTCAATATGACTGATGAGCTTGGTCAGCAGTGCAGACCTGTAGTGGTCTTCACGTTGTGAAGGGTGTCATGTTGCAGCTTTGCACTGGTGTTTGGGGGCAGAAACATGAGTTCTGTGACCCTCAGGTGGAGCTCCATGGAGTGTGCTGTGCAGTTGTCGACAATAAGAAGCACATTCCTCTGTTGTGCTTCCTTGTTATGATCATATTTTCCACTCCATGATTATTCAATAACTAAGATGTCATCCATGCCTTTTGTGAGCATTGTATTGGTCAGGAAGAGTTTAAAATTTAAGTCCTTCGAATGACCTTGGGTTTTTTAACTTTCCGATGACAAAAAGCAGCATTTTGTCACTTCCAGTTCCATCCTTGTTATCACAAGCCACAATAGTCAACTGCTCCTGCTAATAAAAACTGGTCCCAATAGTGGCATGGTGGAAGTTCTTGCTGCAGTAAACCACTGTAGCTAATGCTTGTCAATGTCCTCATGGTTTGCTGCAGTAAACCACTGTAGCTAATGCTTGTCAATGTCCTCATGGTTTGCTGCAGTAAACCACTGTAGCTAATGCTTGTCAATGTCCTCATGGTTTGCTGCAGTAAACCACTGTAGCTAATGCTTGTCAATGTCCTCATGGCTTGCTGCAGTAAACCACTGTAGCTAATGCTTGTCAATGTCCTCATGGCTTGCTGCAGTAAACCACTGTAGCTAATGCTTGTCAATGTCCTCATGGCTTGCTGCAGTAAACCACTGTAGCTAATGCTTGTCAATGTCCTCATGGTTTGCTGCAGTAAACCACTGTAGCTAATGCTTGTCAATGTCCTCATGGCTTGCTGCAGTAAACCACTGTAGCTAATGCTTGTCAATGTCCTCATGGCTTGCTGCAGTAAACCACTGTAGCTAATGCTTGTCAATGTCCTCATGGTTTGCTGCAGTAAACCACTGTAGCTAATGCTTGTCAATGTCCTCATGGCTTGCTGCAGTAAACCACTGTAGCTAATGCTTGTCAATGTCCTCATGGTTTGCTGATCATGTTTGCTTTTGACGTACATACATCTACAGCCACCGTGAAATTGATTCGTATACTTTTTCTTTTTCCTAAGGATTGTTGAGATTGAGCTCCTGGGAATACCATATTCCTCAGCAAGGGCAGTATGCCTTTTGCCTATTCTCTTGTAATCTAGTATTAGAATATTTTGCTACAGGGAAAATAAAAATTAAAAACACCACCTGAGTCTGACCAATTGTATTCTCTCGAGAAAAATAATAGAGGCCCTGAAGAGGGCCGTTTGTGGAAGGGCTGATGGCACTTAGGGGCGGAGCGAGTGACTTGACTCTATGTGGTGATGGCATCAAGCTCAGCGTGGTAGAGCGTAGAGAGTCCGCTGTTAATCTTTGGCAATGGCGTCGAGCCTGGTGTTAAACAGTGAAAGAATCAACAAGCTTTCAGAAAGAAACTCCTTCTTCAGACCTCTTTGTTTGAAAATGACCTAGTATCAGAACAAGTTTTCTTCTTCAAAGACAAGCCTTGCAGTTTCCTTCCTAACACTGACATGACGTTGAGTGTCAGAAAAAACTGTACATTCAGATTGCTTAGAAATGAAAATCTTGAGTTAGGTGAATCGGAATCAAGAATGGAATGTGAAGGTCGATTTGATTGGCGCCATATTTCTTTAATTCTCTGCAAGCAGTTAGTGCAGCTGGCCCTCCGTGATCTTGCACAAGCAGCTAGAGCTGTGTATTGAGCTTCCCTCTCGCTCATTCTCATCCCCATCCCCCTTCCTCTCTTTGCTCTCTTCCTTTGCCTCGAAGGGCAGTTTAACAATCAATGGGCTTTGTAGTGTTGTGCTCAGCAGAGTGATCAGTAAAAAAAAGTTGTGCACATTCATTTTTGTGTCAATAAGTGAGGTCTGGGTTTTTAAGTACTGTTGGTCCATAAAATAATTTATAACTTACCTTCAAGGAAATGTCTTTCAATGCTGCGTAAATTGCCTGACATGTTTGTGGGATGATGTAGTGAAGTGTCGTCACAGGAATGTGGAAGTCGGAGAACTGCTGGGCATATGTTCCACCTGCAAATGTAGATGAGCATTTTTTACATCTGCCTGTCCTCATTGTCATTAACCACTAGAATTTTTTTCTCAACTCAACAAACTGGAAAATATGATATGACAAGGATATAATCATCCAAAGTCACAACATTTTCATTGCTTTATAATGATGAGCTAAGTTATCACCACCATCATCATCATCATCATCATCATCATCATCATCATCATCATCATCATCATCATCATCATTCAGGGACTATTGCAATGCACACTTGTGCATATCACATACTAATTGATCATCCAATGTGCTGTATTACTGAGCAGTGTGTTTAAAAAATGAACAGTTCCTCTGTATGCATGGAGTTTTGGAGTATGAATGACATGGACAATGTGTCAGTTTTATATTTTTTTAAAAATAATAATAACAACAACATTATTATCATCATCATCATCAACATTATTGTTGTTGTTGTTGTTATCAATAGCAGCACCATCGCACTAAATAATCATCATACCTGTGGCTAAAAAGCTGAGAGTGACAGCCAGGCGCTCCTCTGGTGCAATGCTGTCCTTGAAAAGTGTATCTTTCCGTTGTATGAGTGGACCAACAAGGTGCAGCAGCTCATCAAAACTTTTGCTACTCATCTGAAGGAACCTTTTCAAAGACTTTGAATCCTGTGGTACAAAGAAATTGACTGCTCATACTCATGATGTACAACACTTTTAACAAACTATGAACAAAAACACATTGAACATTAAATCGATCATTCATTTCTTCATTAGCAAAAGTCGACTTGTACTCATACACAACTATTACTTATATACTAGGCGTGGAGATGAACATTTTATAACTTTCCAACCACTACAAAACTCCACCCACCCAAAAAGGTGTAATTTGATTGGGTTACTTCCCTTGATGATCAGAGCACGGTCTGTAATGTTGGGTTCGACGAGCTGGGTAAAATTATTGCAAAATGCATAATTTTATGGCTTCTGTGTGATTGGAAAGTTACTTAACTGTTTCCTCTATTCCATCAGGGCAAGAAGGATTATAGCTAAATCAAATCATGATTTCTTGATATATCTGAGACCGGGACAACCGGCAGTATAAGTATTTCACTATTTGACATTTTGAGTGCCGTATTTTTAATTAAACAGTGAAAACGTATGCCAACCTGCTCTGCCAGTTCTTGAACCAAACTATGGAATGCACCATGAACATTTCTGTCGAGAACATATTGGAGTGTTGCTCTCCGCTTTCTCCTTTTCCTTTTTCGGAGAGTTGCGGCAATGATTGCAAGTGCTGCAACGTTCTCCAGCTCTGTAACAGTTGCCATCTTGAGGCAACCATCTTGAGGCAACTCTGTAAACTTCCGCCTCCGGAACTTCGGCTTCGTCTCCACTTCGGCAACAGTCCCCGAAAATACTGTACGTTTGCTAAGTCATTTTGGTTTTCGTTTACTTCGAGTACTACTATTACTATGCCCAATTAGAACACACCTCTGTGTCTGTGTGTGTTGCTATAATTATCTCTGTATGAAATGCTAAAGCAGAATGTAGGGGAAAGCGGGGCATTAAACCCTAGTGACCACTTTGATGCGGGGGAAAAAATCAACATTATTTCAGT
>JAWQFJ010003199.1:117500-119784 GCA_034096865.1 Theodoxus fluviatilis | reverse complement strand
TCCCATCCCACATCCACCCCCATCCCCCCCCCATCCCATCCGACCCACCCCACCCCTCCCATCCCCACATCCACTCCCACCCCTCCATCCACATCCACCCCACCCTCTCATCTCACATCCACCCCCACCCCTCCCCTCCCACATCCACCCCTACCTTCTCACATCCACCCCCACTCCCACCCCTCCCATCCCACATCCACTCCCACCCCTCCCATCCCACATCCACCCCCACTCCCACCCCTCCCATCCCACATCCACTCCCACCCCTCCCATCCCACACCCACCCGTACCCCTCCCATCTCACATCCACCCCCACCATCTCATCTCACATCCACCCTACCCCTCCCATCTCACATCCACCCCCACCCCACCCCTCCCATCCCACATCCACTCCTACCCCTCCCATCTCACATCCACCCCCACCCCTCTCATCTCACCTCCACCCCTCCCATTCCACATCCACCCCCACCCACCCCTCCCATCCCACATCCACCCCACCCCTCCCTTCTCACATCTACCCCCACCTCCACCCCTCCCATCCCACATCCACCCCCACCCCTCCCATCAAACATCCACCCCTACCCCTCCCATCCCACATCCACTCCCACCCCTCCCATCCCACATCCACCCCTACCCCTCCCATCCCACATCCACTCCCACCCCTACCATCCCACATCCACCCTACCCCTCCCATCCCACATCCACCCCTACCCCTCCCATCCCACATCCACTCCCACCCTTCCCATCCCACATCCACTCCCACCCCTCCCATCCCACATCCACCCCTACCCCTCCCATCCCACATCCACTCCCACCCCTCCCATCCCACATCCACCCCTACCCCTCCCATCCCACATCCACCCTACCCCTCCCATCCCACATCCACTCCACCCTCCCATCCCACATCCACCCCCACCCCCCTCTTACATCTACTCCCACCTCCACCCCTCCCATCCCACATCCACTCCCACCCCTCCCATCCCACATCCACCCCCACCCTCCATCTCACATCTACCCCCACCTCCACCCCTCCCATCCCACATCCACCCCCCCCCCACCCCTCCCATCTCACATCCATCCCCACCCCACCCTCCCATCCCACATCCACCCCCATCCCACCCCTCCCATCTCCCATCCGACCCCACCCCACCCCTCCCATCCCACATCCACTCCCACCCCACCCCTCCCACCCCACATCCACTCCCACCCCTCCCCTCCCATCCCACATCCACCCCCATCCCACCCCTCCCATCCCACCCATCCCCACCCCACCCTCCCACCCACATCCACTCCACCCTCCCATCCCACATCCACCCCCACTCCCACCCCTCCCATCCCACATCCACCCCACCCTCCCATCCCACATCCACCCACCCCTCCCATCCACATCCACCCCACCCTCCATCTCACATCCACCCCCACCCCTCCCATCCCACATCCCACCCCACTCCCCACCTCCCATCCCACATCCACCCCACCCACTCCCTTCCACATCTACCCCACCCCACCCCTCCCATCCCACATCCCACTCCCACCCCTCCCATCCCACATCCACTCCCACCCCTCCCATCCCACATCCACCCCCACCCCTCCCATCCCACATCCACCCCCACCCCTCTCATCTCACATCCACCCCCACCCCTCCCATCCCACATCCACCCCCACCCCTCCCCCACATCCACCCCCACCCCTCTCATCTCACATTCACCCCCACCCCTCCCATCCCACATCCACCCCCACTCCCACCCCTCCCATCCCACATCCACCCCCACCCCTCCCTTCTCACATCTACCCCCACCTCCACCCCTCCCATCCCACATCCACTCCCACCCCTCCCATCCCACATCCACTCCCACCCCTCCCATCCCACATCCACTCCCACCCCTCCCATCGCACATCCACCCCCACCCCTCTCATCTCACATCCACCCCCACCCCCTCTCCCATCCCACATCCACCCCCATCCCACCCCTCCCTTCTCACATCCGACCCCCACCCCACCCCTCCCATCCCACATCCACTCCCACCCCTCCCATCCCACATCCACCCCCACCCCTCTCATCTCACATCCACCCCTACCCCTCCCATCTCACATCCACCTCCACCCTCTCATCTCACATCCACCCCCACCCCTCCCATCCCACATCCACCCGCACCCCTCCCATCTCGCATCTACCCCCACCCCTCCCATCTCACTCCAAGCATCCCCTCGCTCACAATACCCACCTTTAAACGTGCCGTGTACAGTGGGACCATGGTCTGAATTACTCTGTGTACACACCACG
>JAWQFJ010003199.1:82500-115000 GCA_034096865.1 Theodoxus fluviatilis | reverse complement strand
GACAACTTCACTTTCCTCGGCAGCACACTATCTCGTACAGTCAACGTAGACACTGAGGTCTTCAACAGGATCGCCAAAGCCAAAGCCGCCTTCGGGAGACTCCGTGGGAGGGTGTGGGAGTGGAGAGGTCTCAGCTTTACCACCAAGCTGAAGATCTACTGTGCAGTAATTCTTACCACCCTCCTTTACGCCAGCGAGACTTGGACTGTCTGCAGCAGACATGCCAAACAGCTCAACCACTTCCATCTGAGCTGTCTCCGCAGACACCTCCATATCAGATATCAGGACAGGGTCCCCAGCACAGAAATCCTGGAGCGATCTGGCCTTTGCAGTGTCTACATCCTCCTGCAGAACGCTCAGGCCAGATGGGCTGAACATGTAGTCAGAATGCCTGACAAGCGACTGCCTAAGCAGCTGCTGTACGGAGAACTGTGCAAGTGCTCGGTCGGGGGGCAGATCAGAAGAAACGCTACAAAGACTGCCTTGAAGCGTCCCTCAAAGACCTGGGCATCAACATCAACACGTGGGAGACGCTCACTCAGGACCGTCCATCTTGGCGAAGCAAGACCACCACAGGAGCCCGTGCGGCTGAAGCCAGGCACATCACCGGGGCGCAACGAAAGCGTGCCATGCGCATGGCCAGCGCGGCATCCACTGCCACGACGGCACCCACTCACTTGCGTTCCATATGTGGGCGAGCCTTCAGGGCCCGAATAGGCCTCGTCAGTCACCTCAGGATCCACAGCCACCGGTCTTCCATCTGACCTTTGAAGCCATAGTCATCTTCGACTACGAAGGACAAACAGAAGAAGGGGCGCGCACGCGCATGGAAGCATGCGTCTGTTTTCGTTGAGTTTTGAAGTAACAGTGGAAGAATGTATGTACAGCATCACAACAGGGTCTGATATCATTTCAACCATTTGGTTGCGTAGTTTTAAAGCATAGAAAATGTACATTGCAACATCTCTCACCTTCCAGATGTTGTTACTGTCCAGCAATTTTGTCAGTCTCATATGATTGTTTCTCGTTATATGTTTTTCTAAGTATTTCTTTCGTGCTTCGCGATATGTGTTACAAACAAACAGAAAATGCTCCTCGTTCTCTGCTTCATTTCTACAGAATGGACAATTCATATTTGATGCCTCATCACTCATATCACAGAGCCCAAATCTAAACCTAACATAGACATCTCTAAATTTATTTATGTTAATATCATTCAGATAATGTTCGCATTCAAATTTACAGGTATTTTTGTATCTTCTGTATACAGAGAAACAATCACTATAATTCAGCCTGAAAGACCAGTCCTGGTAAAAGCAGTCTCGAAGTCTTTGATGAAGAGTTCTCAGAAAGATTCTCTCATTTGCAGAACCGCCGCTTTTCCAGACATATGCAAAACCTATTTTTGGCAGAAGCTCCTCTACACTACTGGACCAGTTATTTTTGCATATTGCAGAGGTCAGCATAAGATACACTTGCTTTGGGTGCCTGTCTGCTGGCATCTTGCACAGCCTCAACAAATATTTTATGGCTCTAATGGCAGAATGTACAAATAAATGATATCTACCTGTCTCTCCATATACAATAGTGTTGGGAGATCGTGTATCTACTTTCAGGAATCGCTTGCAGGCAAACATATGTATCTTTTCTATATTGTCTCCGCCTGTAAGACCCCATAGTTCTGCACCATAGAGAAGAGAAGGCAATATCTGGTTATCAAATAATTTAAAGTACAAACATGTATTGAGACTATGGATGCGCCACATGGTTTTCAGCAACTGCATAGTTTTTTGCTTGCCTTTAACTGCTTGGTTGTCGAGAGCTGTTTCAATGGACACTTTTGTAGTAAAGACGAACCCTAAGTACTTGTATGAATTAACAACTTCAAGAGTTGTACTGCCTAGACTCCACCTCTCATCTCATGCCAAGCGTCCCCCACGTCGAAAAACCATTATCTTGGTCTTGTCAGTATATATTGACAGTTAGACCAAGTTGTTTTGATACCACATATAAGTTATTGATCTGACACTGTAATCCTATTGGAGTGGTGGATAGGAGTACTATGTCATCAGCAAATTTAGAGGGAATATATTTCTGCTATGCCAGGTAGCATCTGTATCCCATGCTTTCCGTGTTTGCGGACGTAGTCAGCCACATGTGAGACATATAGGGAAATATTATCGCACTCTCAGTTGCGCCTTGCTTTACGCCAACCGGGCATTCAAAAGATTCCGACAATGCGAGGTCCCATCTAACACACGCTTGCATATTAGAATATATTGCTTTGATCATATTAATATATTTAGTTGATACTCCCATTTTCTTAAGAATTTACCAAAGGCGTGCATGATCTACATAATCGAAAGCTTTTCTGTAGTCCTCGAATAGAGCACCAAGACGAGCCGTTGCCCGCTGCCCGGCCAGATAACAGGCGTCACGGCGAGGGAACTAAAGTGTGGAAATAGTAGCAGGGGAGGGCTGGGCGGAAAGCCTGCTGGGCGGGGGAAACTGTTTAGGAGGGGCGGGTCACTCCCGGGGGGCGCCGGCTATTAAAATGGACGAGACAAGTTTACGCAGGGTGCATACATAGGGATGGACCGCGGTAATTGCGGTTCTGGGGGGCGGGGGGGGGCCCGGACGGGAGAGAGGGGTAAGTAGCAAGATGGGCCGCCACGGGGGGGGGAAGAAAAGGACTTGGGTCGCAGAGAGTACATAGAAGAGATGAGGAGATGGGCAGGTGAAGGGCAAGCTATGGAAGGTAGCCGGATTGCGGCGAGCCCAGGAGCGCTCTGGCGGCCACAGGGGAAGGGCAAGGGTGAACGGCGGCCAGGAGGATTGGAGCAGCAAAGGCTGCAGGGCACGGGGGGAGCGGGGGGGCTAAGAAGGGGGCAGCCGCGGGGGGACCCTGAGCGCCGACACAGGCGGGAAGGACGGGGCCATGGGGGCTGAGGGAAAGAGCGGGCAGTGGCACGGGGGGAAAGGAAGCTGGCGCATCGGAGACCAAAGCGGGAGGGCGGGTGATCTTGATCGATTCTGTGGCGGGTGGTCATTTGGAAAGCGGGTGTGCTTGCGCGTGGGATTCTTTGGAATGGGGGCGGAGGGGAGTAGACAGAGTCTGTGCGGTGTGAGACAGGGGAGGGGGGATAGGAATGGGCGCGGGGCGGTTGGAGGGGGGCGGGGGGCAGCCAGAAGGTCAGACGTGGTGTGGGCACGGCCGAGGAAGGGGAGGAAAGCAGGGTGGGGAGACAGGCGACGACGCAGCAGGCGCGGGAGCAAAGCGGCCGGGGGAGGACGAGGGGGCACGGCGAAGGCCAGGGCAGGGCGCCCAGGGTACAGGCGGGGGCGAGCTGAACAAAGGAGGAGAGGCTCCGGGGCCTAAAAGCGGCGGGAGGGGGGGCCGCCGGCACCAGACGAGGGGGGGAGAGGGGGCGGGAGGGGGGCGAGAACATTGTGTGGGGAGGTACACGGACGAAAATGGATCTCAGCGGCAGGGGGCGTAAGGAAGGGTGCGGGCCGACGGGAAAAACCAGGGGAAAAGCCGGCCAAGCAAACGCAGACAGCACGGCTAGGAAGCGGGCGGCAAGAGAGGGCAGACAGGAAAGAAGGGGAAGGCGGCGGCTCGCACGACACGGCCAGGGAAAAGGGACAGGAAAAGGGGGGGAAGTTTGGGGGGGGGTGGGTTGATTGAAGAGCGCAAAAGGAGGGGGGGGGGGGGCGCAGAGCGGGGACAGGAGGAGGGAGGAGGAGGAGACCCGGAGGTGATGGGGCAGGGCGGCGGGCAGCCAGACTAGGGGGCGGGAGAGGCCAGGGTAAGGCGGGCAGGAAGGGCACCGAAAAGTAGAGCGCGAGGCAGAGGGAGGCGGTAAGAGAGGCGTCGGCGATCAACATAGATTACAGGGGCGGCGTGCCAGGAGAGGATGGAGAGCGAACGGCGGGAGAGAGAGGCAAAGCAGGAGGAGAGGCGGCAGATGAGAGGGGGAAGCGGACGAGGATCAGATGTGCGACTGGGCGGGGAAGGGGGAAAACGGGTGGCAAATGGGGTGGCGGAGGCGACAGAGGCGCCGCCAGGGCGGCGCCCGTGAGGGACAGAGGCAGAGCCCGCATAGGAAAACCATGCTCATTAAAAGATCAGGAGAGGCAAGGGGACGGCGGGAAATGGGGCCACTAAAAAGAACGGCGTAAAAGGAAAAAGGGACGCCAGACGGGGGACAGGCAAGGGAGAGGAACCGGCTGGAGGGAACAGACAGGACGAGGGGGAAACACCGCAACGGCGGGCGACTCAACGGCAGACAGAGAGCACGGACGGCGGCAAGGGGCAGGGGGGAGCAGGGAGGGCGGGCGGCCGGCGGAGGCAGAGGAGAGGAGGGGGGCAGCCAGTTGCCGAAAGAGCAAAGAAGGGGAGCAACTCCGAGGGGGGGGGCGGAGCCGGCCGGACGGGCAAAGAGAGGAACCCGTCAAACAGACCCGGAAGGCGCGGGAGGGGGAGCGGCGAGGGACGCGGAAAGTCCACCAAAAAAAAGGAAACGACAATCCACGAATGCCGGGGAACGCACGGGGGAGAGGCGAAGTCCGGCGTGCGAAGGACGCGGGGTGGGGGACACGTCGGTCGCGGCGGACGGAACGCCAGGCAGCACCGGGAAACGGGGGCGCGGGAGCGGGGGGAAGCGAAAGAAACGACGTTTATTGGCGCTGCTGAAATGGTCGAAGTCGGAAACATTCGGAACGTCGTTTAGCTTAAGATTACACCCGAATCACGCGCACCGTTAAGGTGCATGGAGTACAGTACCGCCGAGCAAGACGTTTGTCACAAAACGCAGATATATTTACGCGGCCGGATCTTAACATAACTCCCCGGGCGTGCCAAGTCAGTCAACGGTCGCGTTTTATAAAAACAGACTACAGGGAGGTGACTCCCATATTATTTCCGGCAGGGGAGACGGCTTTACACGGGGAAAAACTTTTTTGAACGCTACATCATGTGTTAAACTACACAAATGCACCAAAACCTCGTAAAGCAACTAATGCGTCGTTTGTCGGAATATATTCCATGCGAAGAACAGGTGCAGGAGCGGTAAATTGCATAAAGCACGTCCCTCGCAGATAACTCTGCGATGACTTCCGGGTACTGTTTTGCACGGGTTACTATTTTGCACGCTACACTGCCTCGCCATACGTCTGCAGTCTGTGTTGATGAAGAGTTCTTGTTTCCCGGATTCCTGTCATCTACACCGTCAGAATCACCCACAAAAGAAACTTCGTCTGCACTTGATAGACTGTCTGGTCGATCCTCGGTGTTCCTTTCATCTGTCACCACGTTGTTTTTGTATCGAGATTCCTTAGCCAGGTCATTGTGTGCTTCTGTTGTGTCACTGTAGTATCCTGTCTGGGTTCTGTCTGCCACTCTTAACCAGCTGAAGATGGAATGTTGGGTCTTGCTCTGTCTGTGGTTGGTTCTGTACTGGATGCGTCTCATACTTGGAGTGCTGCTGCTTGTGTTGATAAGGCTGTCATGGTCTCTTCTGTGTTCTCTAGTCTGTGCAGTCGGTGTAAGTACGGAGGAGTCATGGATTTCTTCACAGATCCCTGCGAAAAAAATCTTTGTCGCTTGAGGTTTGGGGATGGTGAGATCGTTTTTGTGATGTGGCTTTAGTTGGAGATCGTTTAGGTTCATCTTCGTGTCCTTTGTCTCAGAAGGTTCTAGGTAACTATCGGGCTGTAGAGAATCTCTATTTGCTTCTCTTGTTTGAGTGGCATTTCTGTGGTCTTCATTTTCAACTATTGTTATTAAGTTACTGGTTGTTCTAGAACGAGTTTCTTTGTTGTGGTAGTTTGAGGTATAACTGAAGAGACGTTTTATACTATCTGCTCCTTTACGTTGGCGAGGACAGATTCTGTCAACTCGATTTTGTTTCTACTTTAGTTTTCTTCCCTGAGCATTTTCTGTAACTGAGAGAGTAAAAGAAAGAGAATGAGAGAGAGAGAGAGTAAAATATATAGAGATAGTAAAAGAGAGAGAAAGAGTAAAAGATAGAGAAAGACAGAGAGATATATATTAAGAGAGAGAGAGTAAAAGAGAGAGTAAAAGAGAGAGAGAGTAAAAGAGAGAAAGAGAGAGAGAGAGAGTAAAAGAGAGAGAGAGAGAGAGAGTAAAAGAGAGAGAGAGAGTAAAAGAGAGAGTAGAATAAAGAAAGACAGAGAGAGTAAGAGAGAGAGAGAGAGAGAGAGAGAGAGAGAGAGGAGAGAGAGAGAGATAGAGAGAGAGAGGAGAGAGAGAGAGAGAGTGTGTGTGAGAGAGAGAGAGAGAGAAGAGAGAGAGAGAGAGAGAGAGAGAGAGAGAGAGAGAGAGAGAGAGGAGCGAGGGTAGGGGATGAGAGCTGTTTCTCTTGCAAACTAACTTCAGGAAAAAGCGAAACACCTTTGTCAGTAACACAGGACACAAGATGCAGGTAAGGGTGTAAATCATGACTTTATTACAACTGACGGTGACAAGTCATTTCAAAACAAGTCGAGACGTCGTCCTCCGTAAAAGATGACCACGATAGCAGAAAGGGTATCAACACCAACAAAACATGACGGACCGGAAGAGAAATAAATCCCAGGATCAGGAGAGAAGGAGGCATTTCAAGAACGAACATGATGGCACGAGTGTTGTGGCAGGGTTCCTGTTGCCAGCAAGTTCCTGTTCTTTTTGACTGATGGTATTTCCACTAAACTTCGTAACAGCATGATTTTTATAAAAGATCTACGATTGAATGAAAATTCACAATAAACTAGTTTGTATCAGAGTCACAAACAGTAAAGCCCCCCCCCCCCCCCCCTCCCCGATTTGACTATTAAGACAATGACTCCATCTCTTCTAAGCATGCTCCTAGTTCTGCACTCTCCTTCTGCCCGCATCGGCATCGAACTATCCCGGAATCCAAACCAATCCATCACGAGGAACCGAGGACGATCGTCAGATGGTTCGGATGTGCGGGGGCCCGAAAGGCTCAACCAATCGATAAGGTCTCAGTCGTAGCGATTGGAACTCTTCAATCTCTAGAGACGCCGGAGGAGGGGACCGCCCTCGGATCATGCAAATGAGGCCTGTCGCTGGAGATACGTGTCGCTTCCAGTCAGCTTCTTGCAGTGAAAGGAAGCACAGGCATAGCGAATGGACAACAAGCGCATGAAGAACGAGGCAAAGCAAATGTCTTAAAGCAACACAGTTAAGAAAATGTCAAACTGCAAACACTTCGCTTGTAAAATTAGGTCAAAAGCATCTTTCTGGGGGAAACAACTCAAGCGAAATATATATTTCTCTCCCAATCAATCGAAAGATGCTATTAGCGAATGTAATGTTTTGAATAGTGAGGGGAAAATAATGAGAGTCTTTTTGTGTGTGTTATGACTTTACTGAACACGGCAAATGTTTTGATTTTGATCTTTTTTACTCCAATGTAACACTCGAAAATGAAAGATCAAGGCCAAATGAAATGTGGACACTTATTTTTTAAAAGTTATTATTTGCTCAGCAGAGCTTCGACAATGTTTCCAAAAAGCAAATGTCAGTAATTTGTCTGTGAGAATAAACTATGTTGATCACCATCATGATTAAGAAATGTAGAAAACTACTTTTCATGTTGTGTTTTAGACGTAATATTCTCTGTGTGTGTGTGTATGTGTGTGTGTGTGTGTGTGTGTGTGAGAGAGAGAGAGAGAGAGAGGGAGAGAGAGAGAGAGAGAGAGAGACAGACAGACAGACAGACAGACAGAGCACAACGTGACTGTTGGAAACGCCACACCAGCGACGTGGTTGAGGTATAAAGATGGACACAGAGAAGGTCGTGTCGAGTAATGAATGAAGAAACAGCCAGATCTTATCTAGGCGAGACATCTACTGGACTCACGCAGAAAGCGTCGGACTGTTGGACTGACTTCGATATCAGGAAAGTTGCAAACTTTTCACCAAGCAGAATATCGAGCGAGACCAAAAGAACAACAGGAACAACAGAAACCATGGGGATGGAGAGGAAGAAGCTAGCCAAGACACTTCAAGGTCGGACATAATTTATAGAACCGTTGAGAACTACTTAAAACCACCGTTGGGCTAAATCGATCATGCTGAAGTTGAGAGCCAATGCTAATTCTAGCCAGGGAAAGCAATGCAGAGGATACAAGCCGGCAGCTTAGCGTGCATTTGGACTGGGAAGGATGGAAAGCGGGAGGCGGGGGACAGAGTCAGGCCAGGCAGGCCCATTGGCATTCTAGAGGCGGCTGGCCGCGTCCGACTGACCGCGCCTTCTTCTCAGGGCAATCCATCATGGCGCTCTCAAGCCACTCATCGCCCTCGCAGCGGGAACCGTTCAGACCGGAAATGCACTTCGCCCAGAGCCTGCGCATCGCATAGCGAGGAGGGTCCCTTCACGAACTACAGCAAGAGGAGACGCTGCTGATCCCATGCGAGAGATCCAAAGTTTAAAACTTCAATCATGAGCATATTGCAAGAGTTTTCGATGCTGAAACGAGACAGACAACTTCCTCCTTGGTTATATTTAGCTTCAGGACAGACAAAATTCACGAGAAAGTAAAGTGGATGATGAATTTCCTAAAATATTATGAGTCATGCAAATTCAGTCGTATTGAGGTCCAGTAAATGTGGAAATATTTGGTCAATTCTTCCAAATGTATGCAGAAGAACGTTCCACACGCCGCCATGAAATCCACTGAATCTGCCCGATTCCTCCGTGATTCTGTTGCTCTGAGACATATTCTCCCTGCTCTGACCGTCTAAGGGGTCTTACACTCACGCAACAGCAATATATTACACAATGACGCATAACAACGAATTCATTCCCTTTCGAGACTACGTCTGTTCAACCGCCTGACTGGAATTCCCACACAATACAGCAGTGCCAACGTGACGCAAGTAGTGTCGGCCCTCTGTGGATGTGGATGAGTGGCTCAGACTAGACATGGAAACGCAGCGGCCTGGCAGAGAAATGAGATATAATTATTCAATGATTAGCTGTTGATGGATTTCCAATACAATACTGATTAAACATGGTGGCTTTTCATCGGGCCTCCGTTCTCAGTCTTGGAGGTTTGTCGTCATTGTTATGTTACTTCCCCTCATGATGAATAACTGCATGCTAGCCTCTGTCCCGACACAGCACAGCGCGGCAGCTCTATGATTCTCTTGCCTAGCCTTGCTGACCAGCTCTAGCTGTACAGACATCGGTCATTATGTAAAGCAAGCCAAGGGATACAGTCATGACAATCTAGCAGCATGAACGGATCATGATTGTCTTTTGAACACTCAACATGTATGTACCTTCCTTCGGAGTATTCTACGTCACGCATAACTTAGGAACGATGAAGTCTGTACAGTGAGATTATGAACATGAAATTCTCAAATCGAACCAAGCTTCACACCTGCTCGAACAAAACAAAAACGAAAGATATCTCCTTTAACCCTTGGTCCCTTGTGGTAGAAATATAATTGCAAGGAATGGCCAGCTCAGTTTCATATTCTGGACCGATTCATAAATATGAATGCAATGGATTTCTCATTCCGTGGAGACGTAGTAGATTTGGTAGAAACACACGACTGTCTCAGAGATCATTGTTAAAAATCAAAACAAGTTTTGACAAAAAGTTTTCAAAAATCACAAGACAGAACAGACATTTTTTTACAATGGAAATAATCAAAGTGGATTATCGAGGCGGGGAAGATGGTTTTGGAAACGTTGACCATCCCTCCTTGCTTCTACATTTCGAGTTTAAGTGGACCTTAAGATTGAATTTCATTCACCGTCTCCAATATATTCAATCATAATCAGCTCATTTGAACATCACAGATAACATATTAGTGATTCACTCATCCAACTGATGAGTAAGTTAGGAGGAAGTTATACATGTACATATATATTTGGTTACAACTTTACGAAACTTGCTAGCGCGAATACTGCATGCTAAGGATTTCGACCTGGTACATAATTCACGACTCAAAGGTGTGAAATGTAATACTGGTCAAAAAGCAGTATATAGTGAAAGGCTTTTTTCGTCTGTCTTCTAAATCAAAGACTGGTCAACGCAAAATAAGAATCAAATACACCCGATGAATAATACATAATGGTAAAATGCCTACGGTCTATAACATGCACACATACTCAAACCCACATACACACCAAGTCCATCTCTCTCTCTCGACGCTGGTCAAGGGAGATATGACTGAATAGTTACACCATCATGAATCGCGTGCGGACTGGGGTTTCCCCCGGGACTGGGGGCAGGTAGTTTCTCTAGCCTGCCTCAGCTCTGAAGCAGACCCGGGTGTTCAGGGCAGTCTTGGGGACTGGCGCAGCAGCGGCTGCAGGTCCAGGGTGCAGACGACATGTATCTGAAGCAACGCAAGGAGGATGGTGGCAACACTTCCGGAGACAGAGGCGAACGGCAGTGCCAGCTGAGAAGTCCATGTCCAAACAGCCTTGTGTCCAAACCACACAGGAAAAAAGCACACCAAAAACATTCGAAAAGCACATTGGGGGGGGGGGGGGGGGGGGGGGGAATAGCGCACACTAAATAAGTTTGCACACGTACGTGTCACACAGGCCAAAAGGGAAAAATCGAAACCCCACATAACAGCATACCGACTATGTACAATTACAGAGCCAGCTTTTGACTGGGAAATTTCCTTTCGTCTTATCTGCAGTGTCATGGGTCACACACACACAGTTTGTCATTAAGTGAACGGCCACTTTTTCAGTATCATGAAGTACTTCTAAGCGTTCAGAGTTGCCGCAGTTCACCTGTCTCCCTCCAGTTAAAAGAGTATATGCTTCAACTATAGAGAGCTGCACTCCTGCCGAAATGAATAAGTAAAAGCAGCATTGGCATATAACTTATCAAGCAGTGTCTGTTTCAGTGGTACATATCACTCTTCTCTCCTCTTTTCAATGGCAAATCCTTGAAACACCAGAAAAAATATTTACAACGCACCCAAGATCAATCATAATTGAAAAATTCAACTTTTGGCAGGATTTCATCGACTCAAAAATGTGAAATTGTGTGAGAGGTGTCACGTTACGAAGTAGACAAAATGGAATAGCCATCTTTTCCTTGTTCGCATCTGATGCCACAACGTCTACAGGCAAGACATACACGTGCCCTGTACGTTTTCAAACTTCTAACACTCGTGGAAAGTTCGTCAACCGTTAATCCATTTGAACATTTAAAAACTAGCAAGAACATTTTCCCATACTATCCCAACATAATATGATAAAAATTCCACGAACGTTAACTATCATAAAAGCATCTTTAGAATCGAAATGCACAGGTTATGAACATGTTGTGCGATTGATTAAATATAAAATACCAAACCACTCCAACATCACACACGGCACACACGGTTGCATGGCAGTTCGTAGTGTCGATATGGGACTACTTTGACTGCAGGCGCATCACAGCAAATGGAAAGCAAGCTATTTACAGCCAAACGTCTTGTCGACACTACACAACAAACATGTCTTCACATCTACCTGCCGCTAAGGGCCACACCAGGTTTTTAATGTCTATTCATTGGTCCCTTGTGCTAATCCCGCTCATTGGCACCTTTCATTGGTGCCGTTAATGTTGGCATGCAATGACTTGGTCCCACGTGAAGGTAACAGTTTACTGCTGCTATTCATACAATAACGCTTTGCCAACTTTACAATAAGCTTTAGGATTGATTAGATAATACCGCATTCATGCACATACAGGCGCGCGCGCATGCACGCACACAAGCATACATGAGACTGGAGGTTGACAGGGTGATTATGTGGACAACATCCCTGAAGGTAATAACTTGAAGTGTAAAAGGCACTCCCCTACCTTTAAAAAGTACAAGTAAGTACTCTCCCAACTGCCAGATTCTACATCTAATACGATGACAGTCTTCAGTAAGATACAATGGGCACTCAAACAACGATGTCTATGGACAACTGTCTCCTGGACACGTAGCAGATGCATGGTCCTTTCCCTTAGGCAACAGTCTGAGGAGTCCTTCTGTTTTCAAACGGCAAAACATGCCCTTGCACGAAAGCTTCACGAAACTATGAAGGCTGTCCGAGTCAACAGCCGTGAGTCTTTTGAATATACACACAAACCGCCATCGTGACTGTCCTCCTGCGATTCAGAAAACTTAATGTTCTTTTTCATACTTTCTTTTCTTCCAAAGAAAATCTACTCCGTTTATAGTTACTAATTTGTTCCAAAAGCTTCATTTACGTGTTTCTCCCACCAGTTCTTGTTGGCAGAGTTGTTTGACGAATACGACTGTAATACAAAGGCAGCCTACCAATGAACAATAGCTGACAAGGAAACTACTGCACGTTGCTATCAGTTAAAAATAGTAATTGAGCTGCTGAAATAATCTTCTAACGGTATGACTCACTGACTTGGCGGAGGTTTGTGGTACAGGTTCGTGGAGATCGCAGACGCTATTTATAGCAGTGACGACGACAACTGCCAATCAGCCTCTCACTGAACGCTTCACTCTGAGCCGTTTGCAAAGAGTGCGGTCCCCTACTTGGTCAGCCTCACTGCTATTATGACAAGCGGAGATCCAGAGTTTGCTAGACAGAAACAAAAACTGTCGTCAGTTCTGTTCGCACTGCATGACATATTCCATTAGAACGCCTCTGGACTTTACCGCAAACACACTGTACTCCCCAATGAAGCAAGAGTTCATCTTCGCGCTATATTTCTACCTCATATCGTCCTTGTCACGCGGCAATATGCCCCAGAAGAAGTCTACTACATCATGGGACATGCACGCCTGCAAAGGGAACGAGGACGTTTCATAGTTCTGTCAAACCTACGACTAGTCTCTTGGAAAAGATGCTTTACAATCGGTTTCCTCACTGGCTTAATGAATCTCACGGCGATGACAAGAATGACTAAAACATTCAAGAGAAAATCTCTGTGAAGATCTGAGGCAAACCATCAAATCAAAATAAGCGCTGTTTACCAGGGAGATGGTTGCTAAACTGTGATTCAGACCGATTCCTCTGCACAGTCAGGATTCCTTTTAAGCGATTGTCTTATCTCGTACCGGCACCTGGACCTCCATTCTAAGTGCTGCAGGCGAGGTGGGCTTGCAGCTCGCTCTTGGCTTCATACCCAGGCTTGCCTGCCTTGCCCTGGCTGTTCCCACGGTCCTGGCCCCTGTCACCGTGCACGTAGCCGTTCACCTTGGGGGCAGTCACCCTCGAGCCAGTGGAAGTCGTCCTCTCGGCAACGTTGTTGTTGGTCATCGTCTCGCTGCCCTCGTCGTCGTCCTGCTTCTCCACCTCCGTCTCCTCGCCTTCCTCCATTTCCTCCTCGTCGACGCGGCTTCCCTGCACGCTGTCGCTGTCTTTCTCTTCGTCGTCCACCATGAGATCCTCGTCGTCATTGGCATCAAGGTCGTCGTTGCCGTCTTCGTTGCCGTCGTCGCTGCGACGACTGCGAACGTCGGGGGTGAGGGAGAGGGGCACGGCCTTGCCTGATGTGCCCTGGGCCGTGGGCAGGATGAAGTTGCCGATGTGGGAGAAGTAGGAGTCCTCCTTGTCGTCCAGGTCGTTGGTAGGGGAGTCCGCCACGTTGGGGCCCTCAGCCTCGTGCTTCTTCAGGTGTCGGTCAAGGTTGGTCTGCTGGCCGAAGCAGCGTTCGCACAGGGGACACTTGAAAGGCTTTTCCTGGAGAAACAGCATGCTGAGAATGAATGAATGAATTCATAAATGCATAGATAAATGATGGATGAATGAATGGATGGATGGTGGATGGATGATGGATGAATGGAATTTACAACCCCTCAGTCTTTGTAGACCATTTAAGGACATGTATAACAAGAAGGGCAATGCCCATACGACTCACATGCTTGACCTTGACCTTTATATGACCTTGACCGTCAGGTGACCTTCAAGGTCAAGGTCAACCAACTAAACCTACCAATGACATCATACACAAAGAAATGCTTTACACATTTTTCCTACCAAAATACATGTGACCTTGACCCAAGGTCAAGGTCATCCAAGGTCATGCAACACAAAGCTGTTAATTCAAGGCATAGGAAGCACAATGGTGCTTATTGGCACTTTCTACCATGAGATATAGTCACTTTTAGTGGTTCACTACCCCATTTTGGTCACATTTCATAAGGGTCAAAGTGACCTTGACCTTGATGATATGTGAACAAATGTGTCTCATGATGAAAGTATAACATGTGCCCCACATAATTATTAAGTTTGAAACAGCTATCTTCCATAGTTCAGGGTCAAGGTCACTTCAAAATATGTATACAATCCAACTTTGAAGAGCTCCTGTGACCTTGACCTTGAAGCAAGGTCAACCAAACTGGTATCAAAAGATAGGGCTTGCTTTGACCTATATACCACTTGTAGCTGAGGTTGCCATTCTCAATAACGTGGGAGAAAATTGGGAAAATGTGAAAAATGACTGTTTTTGAGACCACATTTATGGCTCCTGTGACCTTGACCTTGAAGCAAGGTCAACCAAACTGGCATCAAAAGATAGGGCTTGCTTTGACCTATATACCACTTGTAGCTGAGGTTGCCATTCTCAATAACGTGGGAGAAAATTGGGAAAATGTGAAAAATGACTGTTTTTGAGACCACATTTATGGCTCCTGTGACCTTGACCTTGAAGCAAGGTCAAGTCACTATGTATATTTTTTGAGGCCTTGTCATCATACACCATCATGCCACATTTGGTGTTGATAGAATTAATAGTCTCCGAGAAAAATCCAACGTTTAAGTTTTTTACGGACGGACGGACGGACGGACGCCCGCCCGGACGGACGGACGGACGGACGGACGACACGGCTCAGTACATAGACTCACTTTTGCTTCGCATGTGAGTCAATAAAAACCATTAAAACGGAATAGCAAAAAGAGCAAGTGAAGTCTCCATTTTCATAGCTGTTCGCCTTCCACGCATTGCGTAGGGGGGTGCGATGGAGGGGAACGTAGATAATCCCATTTACATGATAAGTTGGGGTCATGGCGTGCTTGTCTCTCTTGAGTTATACTACAGGGAAAAAACTATGTAAGAAGAATGCGACTACTGTATGCTTGTAGCTTTATTTTTGCTATGAGCAAGGCAGTCTGAGTGGGACAGATACAGTAAGACAGATCTGCACATTTGGAACAGAACTTGAGCTGCAGTGAGGAAGAGGAGATGGGGATGAAAGGGTGGGGGATGAGGTAACCTGACAGGTCGCAGCAAAAAGTGATCGCAATAAAAACGGAAGAAAGCGTATGTTGAGTTATGGTTTGTGAAAAGATAGGGTGTTTAAACCCTTAGAAAGACTGAGATGAGAGTAGGGGGTTAAACCATCTCTAACATAAATTATGTTACTTCTTTCAAGCTCCGAGTAATTTCTCCTACTTTATTCGCTGCATGTTATCGAAAGTATATACTATTATCAGCCCGCCTCAAACAAATATCAGATCACTTAAAGAAGCAAACAAGAAAGACTAACCCCTTCACTAATGAGTGGCCACCTTACCTTGTTGTGAATGTTGCGGACATGCCTCTGCAAGTTGGAGGAAATGGAGAAGGAGCGCTCGCAGTATTTGCACTTGTAGGGCTGCTCCCCTGTGTGGGTGCGCAGGTGACGCGTCAGGTTGGCGGACCTGGGGAATACCTTGCCGCAGAACTTGCAGGTGTACCTGAGGGCAGCAAACGGTCCCCTGTTAGAGGAGACAAGAAGAAAACACGTCACATCCTTCCCAGGCCCCACAGGGCGGGGCGTCAGAAAGGTGCGGACACATAATCACATGGCAAGGTCATCCATGTTCCGCTCCCTACACTTTATAGGTTTTCAGAAATGTATTTTCATTGTTCTCTGTGTGTGTGTTCCCCATTCATTTGACGTAGAATGAAATATGTGAATAATTTATGTCTACATTCGATATATATTCAATTTCACCCTGGCACTTTCTGCCTCTTCTGCTCTTCCTTCTCCTGGTCATACTCCTCCTTATCTTGACCCCCCTCCCCCCTCTCTCTCTCTCACACACACACATACACACTCACTCACTCACTCACTCACGCACTCCCTCCCTGCCTCCCTCCCTCATCATAATTTATCACTCTTTAAAATACAACTCCAATTTTTCGAAATCACTCCATTACCACTAAGACGCTCTAGTCAACAAACACAACATACTACTAAGGCAATCGTTCAGCACAGCATCTCTGTCACTCATCCTCACCTGTCTTTCATCTTGCCTCAACAAGCACAACATACTACTAAGGCAATCGTTCAGCACAGCATCTCTGTCACTCATCCTCACCTGTCTTTCATCTTGCCTCCGGGCGAGTAGGCGTACTGGTCGGGCAGCTTGTCCAGCTTCATGACGGGGCCCACTAAGCCCTTGTCGAATTCGGGCCGCATCATGCCCAGGTGGTGCATGCCGAAGGCAGCGCTGACCACTGGGCCCCCCATGGGAAACCTTGGGGGGTAGGGCATGAACTTGCTGGCGTCGGGGAAGGCAGGCATCTTCTTCTCCATACCGCGCGACATCATGGACTCCATGAGGAAGGCCGGGGGAAGGGGGCCAGAATAAGGATAGGATGGCATCTTCAACTCGGGCGTGGGTGGGGACTTGAGGTGTTCGCCATAGATGTGCGTCTTTCGTGGAGGCTCCACGGGGCTGGGGGCGGGCGTCGCCTTCTTGCTCAGGTCCAGAGGCTGCTCGTCCTTGGACTCGCCCTTGGACTCGGGGCTGGCCAGGTGGTTGTGCAGGTGGCTCAGGGACTTGGGCGGAGACGAGAAGTCCATGGGCTCGTCGGCCGACGCTGCGGCGAGTGCGGCATGGTGCGCCGACCTGAAGGCGTGGTGCGGAGCCTCACCGAGACGCCTGACCATGGGCGTGCGGATGTTCTCGAAGATGGGGCGACCCCCTCGGCCCAGCTCGCCACTCATGGGTTTGCGCCTCTCGCTGGACTCGCTCTCGGCCTCGGACCCCGAGCTGGGGTCGCCGTCGCTGCCCAGCGTGCTCATCTCGGAGCCTTCCTCGCCGTCGGAACCACGAGGCTTTCCTCTCAGGGACTTCCGGTCATTCCTTGTCCTGTCCTCCTCAGCAGATCCGTCCTTGTCCAGGTCAGAACGCTTGGCATCCTTGGCGACGGGGCTGTCGGCATCCGAGGGACTGAGGGCCTTGTCAGGGGACAGCCCGTTGGCCAGTTTGGCTGCCGACGGTGACATGGGAGCCCCAGCCATCAGGCCAGGGAACTGCATTGGAGGATGCATGCTGGGATAGCCTCCACCAAAGGGGGAAAAGTAGTAGGGGGGCCTTGCCGCGTACAGGCTGTTGAGGTAGGCTGGATTCAGCGAGGGGGGGTGGGGACCACCCCCGGGGCCCAGACCGAGGGGGGAGCGATCCCCCGTGGGGTAGGGCAGCACACGCAGCCCTCCCCGGAGGGCACCCTCACAGAAGCGCCGGTGCTTGGAGAGCGAGGTGAGGGTGGAGAAGCTCTGGTTGCACTCCTTGCACTTAATCTGCTGCCTGCAGTCAGCGTGCATGCGCTTGTGGCGGCAGAGGTTGGAGAACTGCGTGTAGGACTTGAAGCAGACCTCGCACTGGAAGGGCTTGACGCTGCTGCAAGAGGCCAAGACGTCGGAGCGTGAGAGAGCGCGAGCTGCACCCACAGCCCGCGACAGCGGCGGTGGCACCGGCACCAGTGGCAGAGAGGGCAGAGGAGGTGGTGCCAATGGCAGAGATGGTAGAGGTGGTGATGGTGGTGGTGCCTGTGCAGGTGGTGGCGAGGTGCCGGGAGAAAGGCACCTGCGTGAAGGGAGAGAAAGAGAAACAATGTCAGGTCTGAGCCGCACATTCAAATTAGGCAAGTGGGACCAACGATCAGGAAGGGGGTCAAATCGATAAACATTCTAAAGCAGTTTACTGATTTGTCCGCTACGTACGCATTGACTTTCCTGTGATATCCTAAGCAATGATAGGAACAAATTCTCAATTTCCAGAGCTGTCCAACCAAAAGTGATACATTTAATTTTCAGGTCCCCTTGTAACTGTGCGGCTCAAACAAAACGGTGTGTAAGCAGGTGCATGAGCGTGTTTCTGTGAAAAAAAGAAAGAAAGTCAGTAGGTTGTGAGTGATGTAAAAATGACGATGACGTTAATCAATATGAGAGTAAAGAAACCCGAAGTTCATTCTATTATCTTAGCTTCCAAACAGACACGGGAACAAATGGTACAAGTGATAACAAACAATACAAAAAACTATGCATTTCAGTAATAATAGTCATCTAATGTCACCATTTTCTTCGATTCCACAGTCCTCATCTTCTCCACCCATCTCTCTCTCTCTCTCTCTCTCTCTCTCTCTCTCTCTCTCTCTCTCTCTCTCTCTCTCTCTCTCCCTCTCCCCCCCCCCCCCCCTCTCTAAAACGCACACACACAGACACACACACACACAGACACACACACACAGACACACACACACACCTACACACACACACCTGCATCACCAGTCCAAATCACCAAAGGCATGATTAACTATTTTTGCATCGTCCGATACTTTACAGAGAACCTTTTTTTAAACCCTCAGTGAGACTTCTCGGCTCTGTTGTAAAGTGATTCCCTTAACTCAGCTTCTCTCCTCCTTGCCATTTGGGACTACACTTCCCTCACCCCATTGTCCTCCAAATTAACCCCAAATTCCGATTGAACAACTACACCTAACCCATTACAAAGCGGGTTGAATGTACTCTTAAAATGACATCTTGCTCTTCATTTTTCAGGTCACAAAGAACTCCCTCCTTGACTTTCGTACTCCAAGAGCAACCCACGCTCTTATCAGGCCACGACGAAGTATAATTATCTCTCTACGCTCACTGGAAACTGAGGCCACGGCCGAAGACCGAGGGATTTCAAACATCAAACCTGTACTGCTGCAGGCCAGTAGACCTGTATGTTCCAGGCCAGTAGACCTGTACTGCTGCAGGCCAGTAGACCTGTACTGCTGCAGGCCAGTAGACCTGTACTACTGTAGGCCAGTAGACCTGTACTGCTGCAGGCCAGTAGACCTGTACTGCTGCAGGCCAGTAGACATGTACTGCTGCAGGCCAGTAGACCTGTACTGCTGCAGGCCAGTAGACCTGTACTGCTGCAGGCCAACAGACCTGTGCTGTTCCAGGCCAGTAGACCTGTACTGCTGCAGGCCAGTAGACCTGTACTGTTCCAGGCCAGTAGACCTGTACTGCTGCAGGCCAGTAGACCTGTACTGTTCCAGGCCAGTAGACCTGTATTTCTGCAGGCCAGTAGACCTGTACTGCTGCAGGCCAGTAGACCTGTACTGCTGCAGGCCAGTAGACCTGTACTGTTCCAGGCCAGTAGACCTGTACTGCTGCAGGCCAGTAGACCTGTACTGCTGCAGGCCAGCCGACCTGTACTGTTCCAGGCCAGCAGGGCGGGAGAGGGCTACGAGCATAGGTACCTGTGGATGTGCTGGTGCTGCTTGAGGCCACTGGACGTGGCGAAAGTCTTCCCGCAGTCGGGGCAGGCGTGAGAACGCGCCCCCACGTGCTGGGACCGGATGTGACGTTGCAGGTTGGACGGGTCCGTGAACACCTTCTCGCAGTTCTCGCACGGAAACCGGCGCGCTGAGTCGTGTGACGCCTGCGGAGATGGAACAGCAGCACCAGTTAACTTACAGGCAATGAATACGACGATGATGATGATGATTGCGACGACAACATCGATAACGAAATAAACTATGGTGGTTATGGTAGGAGATGGTGTTTGAGTTGTTTGTAGTGGTGATGGTGGTGGTGACGATGATGATGACGACGACGACGATGGCTACGACGACTGTGATGATGATGATGATGATGATGATGATGATGATGATGATGATGATGATGATGATGAATATGATGATGATGATGGTCGTGGTGGTTGGTGGTAATGATGATGATGATGACGATGATGATGATGATGATGATGATGATGATGATGATGATGATTGATCATGGTGGTGTTGGCGACATTTGTTGTTGTTGTTGTGGTGGTGGTGGTGGTGGTGGTGGTGGTTGCGAAAAATGAGAGGGAGGGAGAGAAGAACGGAATGAATGAAAAACAAAAACAAATATAAAATAAAGGGAAAAAAGGAACGAATGAAGAAAGAAGGGTAATGGGGAAGGCATAAAATAGACAAACACACGGACAGGCTGGTAGGCAGACAAGCAGGCGGGTAGGCGGACAACCACACACACACACACACAGACACAGACACAGACACACACACACACACACACACACACACACACACACACACACACACACACACACACACTCACACACACACAAACACACATACGCACAGACACACACACACAGACACACACACACGCACACACATACGCACACACATATACACACACACACACACACACACACACACACACACAGACACACACACAGAAAGAGGCAATACTTTTCATGATACGGTAGCGAGGACGCAGACACATTTGAGCAAGACAGATGAGGGACACAAAGACCACAGCGACTGGACGCTGGTCATCAGCTGGCATGAGTGAGGCCAAGGGACGCGTCCGAGGAGGACGGAAGGACAAAGGTGGGTGTTCATGGCTGTTGTCAGACGCAAGCTGACAATCATGGTGACGGTAAACTTTATGGGGCCAAGACGGCAAAAGACGCGGGGAAGTGTGAAAGATCGAAACATTCCGTGAAAAATCGAAAGAGATTCTCCGCCAGCAGCTGTTGCGTCCTCCCCGCCTTTTCAGTAAGTGGCGCCCTACCCCAGCTCTGCAGCTGCTGCTGCTCCTCTCTCTCCTCTTCCTATTCCGGCTCCTCCTCCTCTTCTTCCTCTTGCCTCTGCTATTACTCCCCTTCCCTTTGTTTCTGCTGCTGCCACTGCTCCTCCTCCTATTCCTGCTGCTGACATTTCTTTATGCTAATGCCCCGCCTCCTCCTCCTTCCGCTGCTGTTTCTGATTCTGTTCTTCCTCCTCGTGATTTCTTCTTCTTCTTCCTGCTTCTTCTCCTGCTTCTTCTCCTACTCCTCCTCCTGCTCCTTCTTCTGCTTCTCCTCCTGCTCCTCCTCCTCCTTCTCCTCTTCCTCCGGCTGCTCCTCCTCCTGCTCCTTCTCCTGCTCCTCCTCCTGCTCCTCCTCTTCCTCCGGCTGCTCCTCCTCAAATCTATGCTATCCCCTTGCTTTTGCTGAGTATTTCTGCCATATACCATGATGTGACAATGTATGTTATAATGCTGCTGTCAAGGATGGCTGCAACAGGCGAAGATCAAGCAGAATCATCGATGAGAAAGTGCACCTCCAACACACGTGTGTATCAAGAGAGTGAAGACTAGAGAGAGGTGAATAATGATTACACTGGAAGGTTCACAATGAAATACCAGAGGAGATGACGCATCTGATTCCATCAGTACATGCAAGAAGTTCTCCTCAGGAAGTAGCAAAGCATCATCAAAGAGGACATAACTATCGTCAGTTTGAGAAGAGAAACTGCACATCAGCCCTTCATGCTCCATTCAAAGTTACACAACAATCATAGCGTCACTACGTAGTTTGGTGAATATTATTTTACCAATACAACACAACACATTAAAACACAACACAACAAACACAGCACAACACAGCACAACACAGTACTACACAACAGCACTACGGCATCCCCATCATTAGAAGCAGTGGCAGAGCAGAAGCAACACCGACAACAGAAATACTGTGCAGCTGTCCACTGCCAACAGAGGAAGCGAGGGAGAAAGTGTGCAAGGACGGAGACAAGGGGAACGCCTACTTGGTGTCTGGCGAGGTTGGACTTCCAGGCAAAGGTCTTGGGGCACTGCTCACAGCGGTACTCCCCGTCCCCCGCCTCCCCACTCTCTCTCGGGTAGTCGCTGTCTGGACTGCAACAGCACAAGTTACACGGTATTCCACCCGAATGCAACACTGTCCCTCTACGATGCAATGCAGAGCAGTTGGAAGCAACAGTTTGGCTTCTTGTGTTTCTTTTTATCTCTACTCATGTGACAGGAGGCAAACTGATCAGCACGGGAAACTCTCAAGGTTGAAAATAATTTTGTTTCATTTCTGGCTGCAGAGGAATACGGATTTCAAAAAGCAGCAGAATTACATGAAATAAAAGACAATCATAAGATCGGAAGAAAGACATGTTAAAAAAAGCATTCGTTTGTGAAACTTGTTCGCGCTACATTTGCTGGACTGTATTGCGCGTGTACATGTATGTCATATACAAAAAGAATATAAACTATTGATTTAATACAAAAATCGAAATATAAACGTGAATGAATTCATCGATCAGTGATGACAAACTCATAGCAACCCAGAGTAATCACGAACTCACATACATTCTATACAAGCAAATAACCAAAAGTAAAAACAAACATATCGAAATTCGAATAAACAGAACAAACCGGCACACAAGGACAACTGCACACAGCAAAAACAAATATGTGAATCAAAACAAAAAGCGAAAAACCCGTATTAACATTCTTCAGTGTTCAATACTCGTTCTGTCTTATTTCTATGTCTTTGCAGAACCGCCTCCTCACGGGATAAATCTCATGCCATTACTTCAGCAGGTTCTACATTATGTCCAAGCCAATTATGCAGTCCAGAGATTTTGCTAAAATACTGGAAAGGCGGACACAGGTGAGAAAAGGGCAGGGTGTTTCCAAGACCCAAGACAAAAACATTACCTTACTACGGTCGATTTCGTCTTCTGGCACACTCTTCCAGAAAACTAACAGAGAAGGAATGTCCGCTGATGAGATCACTTCTCCCAGACAGCTCTGCGGCAGTGCTATATACCCAGCAGTTCTTTCCTTGTCTCCTCGGATCTTTCCTCGTTGCGAATCCACCCTGAGTCAGACTATTTGCATATGAGATCCTCGTTCGCATTTAGGTTTACTGCACGGCGACACTTGTTTCCTGAGCCGATTGCACTCGGTAATTCACACGATTCTCGATGTATTTAAATACAATATTTTTAAACAACATTTTCCCCGTTCGTCATTTGTTTGGCTACCCATGGCGATAATAGCATTCGCGTATGTGCATCGATAATACTCTCCAGCGGAGGAAAATGTGTAACATTGATCCTTAAATTCCTTCCCTCGTTGTTGATGCATGTGATTCACAGCGATCTCGATAGCCTTCCGTCCTTCATTAGTTCATATGGTCTAAAACACACTATTGGTAGCCACAAGACTCCAAGTGTTCTGTAATTTCATGCTTCCACAACGTAGTAACTAATAGGCATTTCTTTTCCCTTTCCCTTTCCCTCTTCTCTCTTTCTCTCTCGTCTCCTCTCATGCTAGCTGCGCCTCCTCAACATCTCCATCACAGTTTTATCTCCCACGAAACACCGTTTGAGTTTATGTTTGCTTCCTCTAAAATCCTGTTTGCTTTTGTCACGTACTGAGTGTCTTTGTAGTTCCAATCTTTTCACTGCATATGCGCGCATCTTACTTACGTAATAATCTATGTTTATGAAAACAATGCTTCCCCCATCTCTGTTACTCATTTCCATCCCTCTCTCTAGGTGTTCGCATCATAAAATGGATTCCTCCTTTTTTCATACTTTATTTTGGTATGCTCCGTCCTGTACTTTGAACTTATCATTCTGATTTCCCTAACCTTTTCCACAAGCACAGTTCTTTGTCTGCCTTCAATCCCGCCTCAGTCCTTCCCCTCCTCTTCCACCTCCCCTCTATTTCCACCTCCCCTTCCCTTCTCTTCCACCTCCCCTCCTCTTCCACCTCCCCTCCTCTTCCACCTCCCCTCCCCTTCTCTTCCACCTCCCCTCCTCTTCCACCTCCCCTCCTCTTCCTTCCCACCTCACATCCCTCACCGGACGGCCGTTGGTACATGTATCGTGAGACCGACAGGCAGAAAGGTCATGGCGAGAGTGAAGACTGTAACAGATGGCCATCTATCCCGGCAGACAGCAGTCCCTCATCGATTGTCTCCCTTGGAAGAGCTCTTTACGACTTGTCCGGAAGTCTCCAGCCCTCGTAGACGCGCCGAGACTGCGCCGTGAAGAGGCATTGCTGACGACATAGGGTCACGTGCCCTTTGGCGCGCTTTTTACGGCCGCCATGTGCCACGCCGCTGATCCTCTCCCAGCATCCGGGCAACGAGACTGTGACAGTCACGTGGTACAAGGGAGACAACTCCCACCTGCCTGCTGGGCTTCCGACTGCCGGAGACGCGGGGAGGGTGGGAGTGTAGGGCTTTGTGGAAGCTTTTGGACGCCGCCCTTAAAGTCTGTAGGACTACTGTATCTTATCTTTGTGGGAGAGTGATGAGGGATGGACGAGGAGAAGCGGTGGGGAGGAATGCTTCAGTACATGTTTCATGCGGTTTCGAGTACCGTGTCAACAGCTTGCCCGGAACTGTTGCTGTTTTATAGCCGCGGAGATGACTAGGAGGGCGTCCCGCGCTCTCCCACACGGTGTCTGTGTTACGAGATTCGACAACAATGGGCTGCCTCGTTTGTCAGAGACTAACAAAGAAAACAAGAAGGGCAAAGCCCATACGACTCACATGCTTGACCTTGACCTTTATATGACCTTGACCTTCAGGTGACCTTCAAGGTCAAGGTCAAACAACTAAACCTACCAATGACATCATACACTAAGAAATGCTTTACACATTTTTCCTACCAAAATACATGTGACCTCGACCCAAGGTCAAGGTCATCCAAGGTCATGCAACACAAAGCTGTTAATTCAAGACATAGGAAGCACAATGGTGCTTATTGGCACTTTCTACCATGAGATATAGTCACTTTTAGTGGTTCACTACCCCATTTTGGTCACATTTCATAAGGGTCAAAGTGACCTTGACCTTGATGATATGTGACCAAATGTGTCTTATGATGAAAGTATAACATGTGCCCCACATAATTATTAAGTTTGAAACAGTTATCTTCCATAGTTCAGGGTCAAGGTCACTTCAAAATATGTATACAATCCAACTTTGAAGAGCTCCTGTGACCTTGACCTTGAAGCAAGGTCAACCAAACTGGTATCAAAAGATAGGGCTTGCTTTGACCTATATACCACTTGTAGCTAAGGTCGCCATTCTCAATAACGTGGGAGAAAATTGGGAAAATGTGAAAAATGACTGTTTTTGAGACCACATTTATGGCTCGTGTGACCTTGACCTTGAAGCAAGGTCAAGTCACTATGTATGTTTTTTGAGGCCTTGTCATCATACACCATCATGCCACATTTGGTGTTGATAGACTTAATAGTCTCCGAGAAAAATCCAACGTTTAAGTTTTTTTACGGACGGACGGACGCCCGGACGCCCGGACGGACGGACGCCCGAACGGACGGACGACACGGCTCAGTACATAGACTCACTTTTGCTTCGCATGTGAGTCAAAAACCACACACTAATGTCAAGGAGTAGATCAGGGCGACGTCTCACAAACTGCAAACGACTTATTACTCGCAATGTGAACGGTCTTCCGTTCCTTAGGAAGAAACCAAATCAGCTCATTTCAAATAGACATCGATCATATATCAATGTCACTGACGTGGAAGGCAAACCAAAGTCTCATGCGCAGGGGTTTCTCACTATGATTACGACGATCCAAATTGGAACAGCAACACCAATTAGCCATGCACACACTCACATGTCAAAACCGTGTGTGGAGAAGAAAAACACGGAACAACAATGCAGTCAATCGATTCACACATTTCAACTCAAAAACACCTGCATGAACAGATTAGAAGCAACATAATCACTGTCGATGATTTGCAGAACACACACTCGAAAAATATTAATAAATTAATAAAACTCATTGGACACATTCCATGATAAAAACAACACAAAAAGTCGACCATTGATGCAAATCTTCGGCATGTCTGCAAATGCCATTGCACGCCTATTGAAATCAACCACTTCAACGAACTAAATGCAAAACGGGAGTGCGGGCTTTGTTCCTAGATTGTCTATGTTTTAAGGGTTAGATCGTGCCACAGTCTGGCATTGTTATCGCATGTCATGCCAATCTAATACTCGTTACCAAAGATATGCTCCCTGTCAGTCTCTGTGGATGAAGTTTGACTGAAAGAAAACCGTATCTTGCAGATGACACACCTAATTTGAAGGGGGATGAAGAGGGAGAGAGGGAGGGAGGGAGGGAGGGAGGGAGGGAGGGAGGGAGGGAGGGAGGGAGGGAGGGAGGGGAGGGAGGGAGGGAGGGAGGGAGGGAGGGAGGGAGGGAGGGAGGGAGAAGAAAAAAGAAAACAACGTTTAAAAGCTGCCTTATCTAAAAGGTCCATATTTAACATGTAAACAGCGAATTGCTGGCCATTAAATCTGCATAGATGTCGTCTTTCAAGACTTGTTCTGAAGTTTTACATTTTCTTGTCTTTACATTAGTCCAGATACTGTTTCCTGCACACCAAGCAACGTTGCTGTACATGCACACACAGGCAGAAGGCCTTAAGGGGTGAGGCAAATCAATGGAGAGTTTTGTGTACGATACATGTATATCTACATTCACTTGCTGTCATTGTAAGAAATCATTGTCAGGGTCACTAACCAGATTATGCACAAGTATGCAAAGAGCAACTTTTCAAGAGAATGCGACATACATCGCTGCGTTATATNNNGGGGGGGGGGGCGCGAGCCTGTGTGTGTGCACTGCAATCCAATCGCTGGAGCGATATATTTCCACAAACTCACCTGGTGAAAGGCACACCATTGAACACTCTCCACATACACAGCCACTAACGCATACTGTAAGAACATAATGTGTCCTGACTTTGGTTACTACTGTGGGTTGGCCTGTCAAGGAAATCTAGAGAGTTTAGAGACACTGCAGGTAAATTACTTATGCGCCTCACTCATTACTCTTTATGTACACCATCCTCATGCCGTCACTGTAGTCGGGCCAATCCTGGTATCTCTGGAGTATATCGACACATTCCAGAAACACCGCACGCACACTGTGTTATGTTTGTGTTGCGTGTGTATGTGCGTGTGTGTGTGCGTGTGTGTGCGCGCGCGCTCGCGCAACACAAACACAACACACTGTGTGTACACCCATCTCATGCTATCACTGTCCAGCAAGTTGGTAGTGTATCGAAACACTACATACAACACAGACACACACACACACACACGCATGCGCGCACATACACACACACACATACAACACACACACACACTCACACACACACACACACACACACACACATGCGCGCACATACACACACACACACACACGCATGCGCGCACATACACACACACACACACGCACACACACACACACACACACGCATGCGCGCACATTCACACACACACACAAACACACACACACACGCACACACACAAACACACACACACACACAAACACAGACATAAACACATACACAAGCAAACACCATAAACACAATGCACTGTATATCAACCGACCTCTTGCTATCACTGGGGTCGGGCCTGTCGAGGAAATCTGCGCTCATGACCGGGAAGGAGCCAGGTTGGCAGCAGGTCTGGTGGTGTTTCAGCGCATGCGGCGACTTGAACACCTCCTGACAGCTCGGACACTCGTATGAACGCTCTTCTGTGGACAGAGAAAGTGATAAACAGTGAACAACGAGTGATGAGCGATTAGAAAAGTGAACCAAAAGGTGAACAGTGAACAGATTGAACAGTGAACAGATTGAACAGTGAACAGATTGAACAGTGGACAGAAATATGAATACAAAGGGAACTGTAAACACGGAGTGAACAGTGAACGGAAGCGTACATGGAGCAAGCAGTTAGCAGGAGAGTGAGAAAGGAGTACACGTCGAGTGTAAGGCAATAAATAACTAAATATGGAATCAAGGCAGAAAGCAGAGCAGACGGAAATGTGGAGTAGTAGTCAACAGCGAAGACAGACAAGACAAAGAAACAATAAACTTTAAAACATAAGGAACTGAGAGGACAGTTTCTGTGTCGCGACTTTTCACATATCATTGAGTGTCATGATGCTTTAAGCAGTGACTCTTAAAGACACGCTTGTAACAACTAGAAAAATTTAGAACAGTGTACAGATTCAAGTTTTATCGTTAACCAAATTGTAACACCGAGCAAGGAGTATCAATAAAGTGGTAATTGACAACAGAACTACATGTCATTGATTCATA
This sequence comes from Theodoxus fluviatilis, assembly GCA_034096865.1. NCBI lineage: Eukaryota > Metazoa > Mollusca > Gastropoda > Cycloneritida > Neritidae > Theodoxus > Theodoxus fluviatilis. Next base: position 86,799 of record JAWQFJ010003199.1, on the reverse strand, counting down.
ATTAGCGCACAAAGCTTTTTTAATCTAAGAAAATTTTAAAGAGCCACGAAAATCTGCTGTGATGAGTGGAGGAGTGTGTCAAAATAAATATTGATTCACTCAACACGAACATGATCAGAGAAGACTTCAGCTAACGTGGAAACAAGAATGTCCAAACCATGTACTGACAATGTTATAAATACACGAGAAAAACACCAACAATTACAGAAAAATACAAAATACAGTGGGCTCGAAGACACATACAAAGCAGTGAAAATGGATATAATGGAAACAGCTATAATGGTGGTGCAGACATGAAAAATTAATTCAAACTTCCGAACAGATAACAATGAGGAAAAGGGCGAACACGGAAAAATTGCTCCGTGGATGTGAAAGTCCTTTAGAGTGTAAGGACAGTGGAAATGTGAATGCCTATGAATTGCCGGAAAGCCATTCAGAGCTTCACAAATATTTTCTCTTGTTGAAATATAACACTCTCAACACGTAAACTTCTAAAGAGACGGATTTCTTTTTGCTTTGCGTGAGTTTTGATGGTTCCTTATTATGAGCTTTTTCATGGTAAAACCTGCACGTCATGTTCATTTGTGCACGTGCATTTTCATTCTTCTTGTCTGACGTTTATTGCTCATTAACTTTCTCCCCATCGTGTCCCGTGCTAGCATTCCTTGTGGCACCGCTTCCTTGCCACTACAAGCAGTTGCCATGAATACGCTACACGAGTGTCGAAATGGTTGACGTTTTACGCAAAGCAGACTAAATTATCTTGGGTCAACAAAGGTACTATACAATAGAAGAAAATGCTCTCTGTAAACGTATTAAAACTCCTAAATCCATACTGTTATCACAAATGCCAATCAAGCAAGAATGTCTAATATTAAAAAGTTAAAAGGATCCCGTGCAGCACACCAGCATCAAACATGCGAAATTTCTGACAAAGGACAACGTTTGATACAATTCATCATAGCCCACTCTCAAACCCACAGTTAAATTCCCCAAATCAAGATCTGAAGAAAACAATTTATTTTCGCAGACACACAACACATAATAGATTATCAGTGAGTCAGATGAACTCAGAAATTACAACAAAGCTAAAGGAAAGAACACTCCGTCTGAACTCCAGATACGAAACAAAACCTTGCACAATTTTGCCACGACGAGGGACGAGTTCCAATAAATATTTCATGAACATTTTCAAATGCGCATGATGTCAAATCAAAACCTCACGTACCTCACTTCAACACGCGCTGTAACACCACCTCCAATACAAACTTCCAGGAGCTGCTTGGCGGCGCGCACCACCGCTTACATGTAGAACTCATGTTGGGGTAGGGGGGGGGGGATGTGTGTCTATGTTTCTGGTCGAAGAGAGCGATGACCACTGGTCAGACCCAGAACAAAGAAACGCTAGGCTTGCCGCGCCTCGCTTTGACGAGAGTGAGAGCCAAGATTCATAGAGACCATCCGGAAGAGATGGGATGCTACGAGTCATCGGTCAGGGAAAGAGGGGGCCGGACGTTTCTAGTCTCCTCCCTCCCCAGCTGTCGCGTTAGTGGTCAGCGGGTTCAAGGGGGGAGGGGCTTGAAGTGACCATTGGTCGCATGCAGTCCTCGCGCTGACGAGTGGCCTTCCCTTCACTCCCGCAGTGTCAGTGACATAAAGCCTCGCGTTCAGTGAAGACAGGTACAAGGAGGGGAAGAGGTGAGGTGTATACAGGGACTACCTTAGTCACCCAGGGTGATTTGTCAGAGAGGAAACGAAAGCGAGAATAGGCCGTGTGGATGTGAAAGATGACATGCACATGTACAAAAGGCTACAGTGAAAACTGCTCCAACCACTTGTAAAGTGACTGAACCGTCATCCTGGAAAGAAAGCTGGCTCGTTACTCGCGGGCAAAAGCTCAATTTTCGGTTTTTATTACCAGGAGAGAACATCACAAGTTTCATTTACCTGTATCTAGGCAGCCCATGAGGAATACTCCGTTCTCGGGAGGGTTTTTCACCCGTAGATATGTCCAACTAAGTTTTCCAGTCACCACCAAAGCGGCACGAACAACACACTCGTCGCACTTCCCGACCACAGAAGTCCGTGGTTCAATCCCGCACCTCGTCACTGTCCTTTCAACTAGAAGTCCGTATTGTTTTATCACCAAGCAAAGCTTCACGTCAGCACATGGATGAAAGTTCCTGACAACTTGGCGAGGAACTAACTCGCTGAGCAAACACACGTCATGATAAACTTGAAGAGGTTCAGGTAGTGCAATTTCAGTGACGAGATCTGTCGAGTCCAAGTCACTGCAGTGCAGTGGAGAAGGCAGGCTTGTCTGGATCCGTCCAAAGCGATAAAACAAAGCGGACTTGGAGGGGTTTCTTGCTCGACACAGCAAAGAAGTTGAAATGCGGATTGGGATCTCGGGAGACACGTTCTGATAATGAAGTACAGGCACTCAGGCAGGTGTCCAGAATGTTTCCCCCCTCTCTCTCTCTCTTCTTTTCAACTTGTCACTCGCTGAAGATTCCAGCGCTACTACGTGTCAGTAGACACCCAGATCAGAAAAACACCTCTTCAATCTTCTCGGGAGTGAAAGTGCGGGAGACACGTGGGTGCAAAGTTTTGCATTTGCGTAACAACGACGTCACCATGCACTCCGCCTGCTGCTGCGCTGCGCTGGGGAGAGCAATGGCTTTTGCGGGTAGGAGCTACATCAAAGTGACGCCGCCGAGCGAGAAACGTCAGTTAGACAGATGCTGTATCTTTCACCTTTCGGCAAGATCAAAGGAAGAGAATCCCCGCATCTGGGGCAACATGACACATGCTCCTGATGGCTGACTCCTTCCTTCGGTCGGACCACAGGGATTTCGATGACAACTCTGCGAGAGCTCGCCGCTCTGTGGGTGGAGGCGACAAGAGATGAGTGGAAAGCGAGGTGCGAGCACGGCGACCCTTGCCACTAGTTCTCGCCTCCTCCAAGACTCACACACCTAGGCATTTACAGGCCCGTAGTCAGTAGAGCGTGCTGCATTATGGGCAGAGAAGTCCAAGGGGTTTGATGGCAGACAAAACTGAAACAAAATGTCAGCTTTGCATCCACGTGGTATCAAACTCCTGACGTGTTGATTCTCAAGTATTGTAACAGCACAGTGTTTGTAAGTGGTTCCAGCACAGAGGAGATCGAGTAGTGTATATTCGTTCTGTTTTTTTCCTTGCTTTATATGCAGAATGAGCCTAAATGAAGGGTTTGCTGGACTCTTTTTCTCTTTTCCACTGAGAAAGCCTTAATGAAATTATTATGAAGAAAGTACAAACTGTAAGTGAGCTTATTTGGAGTAAAACAATGAAAGATGATGAAAGTTCCCAATCAATGAGTACTGAACTTGGTGGACTAAAGCACGAGAAAAAAACACTGCTGGAATAGACGCTAGTCGCAACTCAGGTAGACGCAGCAACGATTGTCACCGAGGATTTGATCAGCCGAGACTGTCAGGTTGGAAATGCACTCAGCACAACAGTCGAAATCCGAGGACAATGGTTATGGGGATTTGTTCCTGGCAAACCCTACGAAGTTCTCTCACAATACACATCAAGGCAACTAACGGAAGTAGCGTCCTAAGAGTTCAGAGTAGCGTGGGACTCAGACGAGTAGAGAACAATCACTGTCAAACAATGTACTCTCCAACACAAGTGATGGCTGTTCAGTACAGTGAACACTCGCGGCACGCATTAGGGCACTGATGTCACACTTCAATCACCACACAAAGTAAACTTGTTTCCACTACGCCAACACGTCCACTATAATCCTCAGGGGCGTCGGGTAGAACAATGAAGTCACCACATTCCTGGGAAAAGTTCCAGACAGTCTCTCTTGTGGGTGAGGCTGAGACACGGGTCAAAGTCGGGGTAAGCCACTTTCCCACAGGTGTGTCTCACAAATACGGATCCTCAACACATGCACCGTCCCTGAAGTAAACACAGATCCCCTCGCACCCTACACCGATGACTCCCGCGTAGCTTCAAGCCTCATCGGGGTGGAGGGGGAAGTGGGGACGAAGCAGGCCACCCAGCGATGATATACCCCGAGCGGGGAGAGAGGGACGAGGAGTGAGGAGCCGCCACTGGCACTCAGCACGCGACACGGCGTGGGGACAGACAGACAGGCGGGCCGGGCAGGCAGGGAGGGGGACCACACCGTACAGAGAAGGTAGAGGGGGAGGGGGACAAGGGAGAGGGAGCGGGGAGAACGTGGCTACAAGAAGATTAAAAACCCTGCTTGCAACTCGCGGCGGCAGGGGATCGCTTCGTAAG
>JAWQFJ010003199.1:70000-77500 GCA_034096865.1 Theodoxus fluviatilis | reverse complement strand
AGTCATACAAGATGGCAGAATCAGTGAAAGCAATACAAGAATGTCGGACTTACACGGAAGATAATGCTACGACGCAAACCGCACAGAAATATAATTTTTTTTGTTCCGCAGACTTGTTAGTAACCAAATCTCCTTCTACCTGTATTAGTTTCGTCCTTGCTGAATTGTGCACTATATTCAAGATAGAAGTGAGTAAAGAAAATTCTAGGTCTAAAAGTTTCAGTTGAGAAAAAACACAAAATGGTAAGCTGATGCCATGTCCATCTTCCATTTCTCGTGGGAAAGTTTCGTCTATATAAGAAGTACTTAATGCATGGGAGAGGGATGCAAAAGGAAGACATAACAATAACAAACAAACAAATACACAAACAAATACACAAACAAACAAACAAACAAAGAAAACCACACGAACTCTTGTCTCCCACAAACGATGACAAGCTAGCTCCACTCCAACTTTTCAAAAGCTCTCCTCGAACTCCGCAGCACTGACTCTACCTCCCTCAATTATCGCCCTCACAGGAAGTACAAAAACTACATTTCATCCCAACTAGCTACAGTGGGGAACATCCTATCGCTTCTTTCATCGTCTGCCTGTGGCAGAGTCAAACTTTGTCAGCGTGATAATAACACACCCAAAAGGTCCAGGACGACGAACACGACGACAGCTAAAAGTAGGGGTGCGGGGGAGGGGAGAGGACCGCGGACATGGAGGCCAAAAGGTACGCGGGGAGAACAAAGGGCTCCCTTCTTTCCTCAAGTAATGTGGGCCCACCACCCCGAGCTAAGTGGATGCCAGGGAGCAGGGGACACAAAGCACGTGGTGAAGACGGAGGAAGATGGTACGCTGAGGGCTCATCAACGACATCGCACCCGCTTGTTATCCACCCGTTACTGGCCCCGGGTAGAAAGGCGTGCGTGGCTGTCTGAGATCCTCGCAGTCTCCGCGGCGTGTCATCACCGGGACCGGAAGTATCATCCCCCACACTTCGTCACCTGCCACGCTCAGGCGGCCCCACCATAGCCACCACGCAGACATCGCCCGACTTTGGTCGGGTTCTACAACCCCCCACCCCCCCACCCCACACACCCCACCCCACCCCCAGCAATCACTTGGCGTGAGAATACTGCCAAAGCGCAAATCATTTTTGTCTTCAATGATTCCTCTAGCATGGCAAAAGTTCAAGATTATTTGGCGGCACCGTCTCTGCAACAACATGATAGACGTCGCCGTATGACGGAAGACGCATTGAGTAATGTCACCTACCACTTATTCACCTAGAGTGACCTGCCTTTCGCCATACGTAGTTGAATGATACATCGAAAGAAAACATGTATTACGTATGAAGTATTAATATTTTTTTAAAAACGAGATAAGTTAAACAACTTGATGGGCTACATCAAATAGTGAGCGAGAAAAACCAAAGTATAAGCATGGAAAGCAAAGGTACATACATGCGTCATTTGCTGAGAATTCAATATGTCGAGAGAGTTGTTCATCTGAGTCACCACACAACAGTCATCTTTCCATTGGCAAGAATAGGAAGAAACAACTGCACTCGCACTTCATATCAAACAAGGACCGCATGCTAATATACACTACACACGTCAGTCCTTTTTATCAGAGCTGGAAAGACTTTCAGTAGCCTGAGTGGAGCTGATAACGGGAAACTTTCCTGAGGACAAAGCTTGAAAGCAGGAACAGTTTCAATTCCTCCTGCTGATCACCCTTCTATTACATACTTTAACCGATTCTGTAGTCCATGGCAAAACTGTTTCCCTGTTCAATCATTTAGGAAAAGCGATCGCTCACCTGTAAGCGATATTGTTTGCTGCACATGTTTGCCGCTGCTTTTCCACACCGTGTAAAAGACGTCAAGAACCAAACGACATGCGATTATTTCCTCCACAAGTCAAACCACCGCTGAACTATAATTATTTTTATGTGTAGTTGGTGATTTCCCAACCCAACATACTTTCACACATAACACTGGTTTGCTTCTAAGTTAAACATTGTTCTCAAAGTTAAGAAAATGTATTATCTAGTGGGCCAGATATAAATTTCACGTGAAGTTTTTGACATAAACCAGAGGGGACAGCGATGTATGGCAACCTCCATCGTTTCAGCTCATCACACTCAATTTAAGGCGCATCATAGTGATAATACATTCCTCTTACCTATCACCGTCACCTCTGTTTCCAGGCACAACAAGAGATCTGCTGCTGACTCATCTGGCTGCAGTATATGGAGGAACACGATGAGGATTTTACCTTCAACTGCCAGACGATTCGCCGATGAGATGAAACCACGGATAACGCAAGTCCACCGCCACGTACTGAGTAACTTGACAAAAGCCTTGCAAAGAGAAGCACACCACGCTCATCGTCTAGTCAGTGGGACGTTATCACAGGGCGTGGGGACGACACGGAGCTGAGAAACCATCCAAGTACCAGGCTAGATGAGAAGCATGAAGACAGTCCTGTCTGGTAAAGCAGAAATTGCTCCAGCAAAGTCCGTCAGTATCTAAGCCTTGTCCTACCGAGGCACAGAAAGATCGTGCAGAAGCTCAGTGTCCCCCAAACACTTTGTTGTTAGAGCTGGCAAACTGAGAAGATCACGACCCAAGGAATCGCTCTGCACGCAATATATATTTATGTCACGACTTCACGAACAAACGATCGACGGCATGCGCGTTGACAGCCCTCGCATACAGCCCAAGAGAAGAGAAAAAGGTTTAACAATACGCCTCACCTTGCTCTTCTTTAATACATTTCCATTCGGTGTTATATCCCAACAGCAAGTCACCAAATACTTTTGTATTCATCGCTTCAAAAGGAGTCTCTCTTCATACATTTCTAAGGTCCTGTGATTTATCTGGAGAGCAGCTGGTCCCTGCATGATAAGGCTATCGAATCTTCGATTGAACCCTCTCCTAGTCTCATGACTGCGTCTGAGCTGGGCCCCCGCTCTGGCTGGCTGTCAGAACAACATGGGGCTTCACCACCTGCCAACACATTGGTGACACTTGCAAATCCCTCGCCTCTTCCTCTCGCCAGTCCTCCATTCCCGTGCCTTCCTTGCGCTCTCTCCCTCCTGTCCCTAAAGAGAGGGATAGTCTTCATGACTGACGTATCTGGAGAAACCCAAACATGAACAACAGTGCAACCTTTATCAAATGCCATAGATGTAGATCTGGGTTTTTTTGGTGCTGTTCCCAGTGTCTCCTTCCAAACGCTGTTCCACATTGTCCGGCTATTCAGGTATGGGGATGGCAGACTGCCTATCTCCGAGCAATGTTCCACATTGTCTACTCATCCAGGTGTCCCGATGGCAAGCTGCCTATCTCAAGACACTGCTTCTCTTTGTCTGGCTTTCCAGGTAGAGGATGGCGGACTGTAACAACTGCGTCACTGCCGCGGGGAAGCCCCAAACGCTGTCGTTTATAGAGAGATCTTTGTCCAGACAGAAGCAGCGTGCATCTCCAAATGTCTGGCTCGAAGCCAGGGTCTACCTGACATGACAGCAAGCCACCATTGTCGCCATGACGACGAGATATGCATGCGGGAGACGCAATCTCATCAGTGGGTGATGACACCGGTGCACATGTCCTGAAGTGCCTCCCGCGTAATGTGCCTGATCATGATCACTCTCACGTGGAACAAAGCACCACGTGGATCTCGCATCAAAGGAACCCCATAGTAACGCCGTTTCAGTGGCCACAGTTATGCATAGGAAAGTTCGGTAAAAGCAAAGTTTGCCTACGAATGTTATGTGCAATACTCGTGGAGATAGGATGCATACGGAATTAAGCAACACAGTTTTCTTAAGGAAATATGTCCAAGACAGCGATGTCATAAGATGGCTGGGAAAAAAAACCAACTATACAATACCTCTATCAGGTTTTAATTTCAATTTCTTTGTAAATCACACGCCAGAAACTTGAGCTGGGCAGACTAGAAAACGAGAAACAAAACGCTCTTGTACTATTTGTATGTTAAGAAAATGTTCGTCTTCAATCATCTTTCCTTTAAAATGGTCTTTCTCTTCTAATTATATCCTCACTCTAGACCCACTCACTGACCGCTGCTGTGACCTGGTCATCTCAAGGGCGAGCCACTCTGCCGGCAGGTTGTCTTTGAGAATGGTTTACCCAGCCCAGTGTAGCGTGGCGAGGAGATGACTCAGATTGAGCGTATACAGGGCTGGATCCTAATCCTCCTATCTCTGAGATGTCTCGGACAGACATTCCTGTCAGTATCACTCTCAGAAATCTCTCCCGGTTGGGGGAATACAGACAGCGGTGGTCGTCCCTAGATGTCAACTGTCGGAAAGCGAGGAAGCTTATACACACACTCGTTATTCATAAAGTCGCAAAAGAAATGTCAAAATCACATTATTACAGTTTGTCAATCAGAATGCCAAACGTATCCCGTTCAACATTTTGAAAACGTCTCACATGCATTTGATCATACCGAAACTTAACGATGCATTCGTACTGCATAAGACGAAACAGTCCTTCGATGTTGCAGATTGCTTCGAAAGATAGCGGCCTCTTCTCCATTCTAAAGCTTATGACAGGACAATACAGACTGTATACGAAAGGAAAATGAACACACAGACACCCAACAGCAGATGCACACACGATGATCTGATACGAAAAACTGCTGGGAGAAGACAGCCAGAGAGAACTCACATTCTCCAGACAGAGGTCACCCTGCGCCTCCTGCCCCACAGCGAAGGGTCTCCCAGCAAAGAGGAAGCGACAGCAGAGGCTCGATGAGTGCGGACGAAAGCCTCCACCCTAGAGCCGAGGGGGACACCCGGTACACATGTCTCCAGTCAAGAGCTTCCTCTCTCTCTTTCCACCTCTCCACCCGACCCTGAACACCTACCGCGGGTGGGCTATGCCGCACCGGTGCATACTCTGCGTTGATCCCTTCTCTGTCTGCTCCTCGTGACGGGAGGCGATGAGCAATGGGACCAATAGGAGGACGTGAACAGGCCCCGTAAATTTGGGGAATTGCACCGGCTGGACCCATCAGGTATTAGCTCTCAAGGGCTCCTCCGCTGGCTGCACGCTTTGTTCGTGAGAACGTCCCATAGTCCTTCATACAAGTAAACGTCCCCTCTCACGGAAGTAGACCAAGACAAGAGGAGCGGTCAGAAGAACATCGACAACGGACAAGTGGAGGGGGGGCGAGGGGGGGGGGGGGGGGCAGGGGGCAGGGGGAAGAATGGAGGCGTAATGGAAGGGGGTGGTGGGTCGGGGTGGATTAAGGTTGGGGGTGCGTGGAGGGGGGAGGGGGAGAAGTGAATAACGGGGCTCTAAATCTTCAAACGAGTGATCTCTGTCGTTGCCGGCATGTGAAGAGATCTGTGACTGTTTTCGCGGACGTGTATTGTCTGTTTGGAGGAATAGCGAGACGCGTCCCTCCCTGGCCCGATAGGGGAAGTCTGTCCTCAAGGAGGAGGAGCCGCCTTGTTTGGGCCTGTCTGTCCCGTCCAAGACATCGCTCTCGAGACGCTATAACTCGTCTGGCTGATCAGACACGACCACTCTCCCTCTCATACAAGACTACAGTCGCGCGTGAATCTGTTTGATGAGGGCATGTGTGGTTTGGGGTGTGGTGGGAGTGAGCGACTGTGGAGGAGGAGGGTTACTTCAGAGGTCGTGGGAAGAGAAAGGTATGGAGAAGGTCTGCACGTTCCAAGCATTCCCAGATTAAGATGTTCTCTTGCAGGCACAGCACCACTCAAAAACACACACAGAACTCTTCGGAGTTTGGTACGGTGGGGAAAAAATGGTGTCCCTCTTCTTTTCTCCTTTCTTTTTGTGTTATCATTATCAAAAGCATGTGTTTGCTTAAACTCTGTCAACTTTCTCTGTGATCAAAAGACAGATAAAGAGTGTATTTTGGTACCTGTAGAAATCGGAAGAACCCCCCCCCACCCCCCACCCCACTCCCCATTTCCGTGAGCGATCAAAAAGAGTTAATGAAATTATATCAGGAGAAAAACATGTGCAAAAAAGTTTAATATATCCTACCATTTCACACGACTGACAGCAGATTGGCAGAAATAGAAAGCACCGATATCCTCAAACAATGATTATTACGTAGGAATTGCGTGCACGTTACGAGACAAGCAGCCATATTGGCGAGTCACACGCCTTACATATCATGGCAGGTGCAAGATTTTTCCCTTTATGTTTATTCATTAAGCCTTGCAACTATCGTCGCCATTCTGAGGACCCACCCAGGCGCCCATGACAAACCGAGGGACAGCAGCAACTCTTCGCCGTGGCGACCATCGCTTCTGTTGCAATGCATCCAGATAAGCGAGTGTCATCAAGCCACCTGTTGGAACCATCAATATTTTATCATCTCCCTCACCTCTCCCTCTGCAGGCACTTTTATTGCGCCTCTCCGCCAGCAAATAGTGCTGGGCACGACGGAGCAAAGGGTCTGGTCCCAGACTCAACCTGGCCTGTTTTTCGCCATCCAGAAAGTGCTTATTGCATCCATAAATCTTCCCCTCCCTCGCAAGATGCTGGGACTACATGATGGGGATGAGACAGCTGCGAGCAGATAGCTCTCCACTTGAGAGGGAAAGGAAGGGAGAGGGGAAGACACGAAAAAGAGAGGGGAGAGAGGTGGGGTTAAAACGGAAGGGGAGGGGGTAGAGGGGGAGGAGGAGGTGAGAGTTGACAGGGATCCATCTTCCTTAGATAAGGACATTGTGTCGTGACACTCCACCTTTATTTCTACTAGCAATTTTCAATGTTTAAACCCGGAACGAAAAGTTAAGTACATATTGTAGCAATATTATGGACAGGAGCGCAACTGACAAGAGGTATTTAGCATAAGAAATAATGGAGGACACACTTAGAAGAGAAGACGGAGGAGGAAGAGAAGGCACAAAAAGAAAGCAATGAAAAATGAGGGTGGGGGTGGGTGGGGGTGGGCAGTGGTCCAGGAAAAGTAGAGCAGATAAGGCCTGGCGTGAATAGTGAGGGAAATGGAGAAGATAGTAATCAACAAAACGAAGACAACGACAGCGGCTGTGACGGCAACGACAGAAAGTCAAACAGCAACGAAACGAAGACAACGACAGCGGCTGTGACGGCAACGACAGAAACTCAAACAGCTACGAAACGCTGACAGCGAAACAGCCAGCTGAGTGGGAAGCACACAGACAGCTCTCGGCGTGAAGAAAAGAAGACCTGGAAGGCCAGGCACACTACAGCAGGTACGGGAGTTCAGCTCGTCTTTTCAAGACACACGACAACACGAAGGAGTCAAGCTGAGAAAACAGACAAGCATCCCTGGCCAAACACGAGTTCCACCCGCACTTTCCAGCAGCAAGCCAACCAACGCAGCTGACTCTCAGACAAACATGTCACCCTCCAAGTTCGGCTTCTCGGGTGGGAGGAGATAGGGGGTGGGGTGGGGATGGATTGGGGTAGGGGTGCGGTTAAAAAGGGTGGCTTCGGGCTGTGGCAG
>JAWQFJ010003199.1:27500-62500 GCA_034096865.1 Theodoxus fluviatilis | reverse complement strand
CCCCACCCCCAGTCTTCTTTTACCCCACCCCCAGTCTTCTTTTACCCCACCCCCCAGTCTTCTTTTACCCCACCCCCCAGTCTTCTTTTACCCCACCCCCCAGTCTTCTTTTACCCCACCCCCCAGTCTTCTTTTACCCCACCCCCCAGTCTTCTTTTACCCCACCCCCCAGTCTTCTTTTACCCCACCCCCAGTCTTCTTTTACCCCACCCCCCAGTCTTCTTTTACCCCACCCCCAGTCTTCTTTTACCCCACCCCCAGTCTTCTTTTACCCCACCCCCCAGTCTTCTTTTACCCCACCCCCCAATCTTCTTTTACCCCACCCCCCAGTCTTCTTTTACCCCACCCCCCAGTCTTCTTTTACCCCACTCCCCAGTCTTCTTTTACCCCACCCCCCAGTCTTCTTTTACCCCACCCCCCAGTCTTCTTTTACCCCACCCCCCAGTCTTCTTTTACCCCATCCCCCAATCTTCCTTTACCCCACCCCCCAGTCTTCTTTTACCCCACTCCCCAGTCTTCTTTTACCCCACTCCCCAGTCTTCTTTTACCCCACTCCCCAGTCTTCTTTTACCCCACTCCCCAGTCTTCTTTGACCCCACCCCCCAGTCTTCTTTTACCCCACCCCCAGTCTTCTTTTACCCCCCCCCCCAATAGTCCGTTACCCCACCCCCAGTCTTCTTTTACCCCACCCCCCAGTCTTCTTTTACCCCACCCCCCAGTCTTCTTTTACCCCACCCCCAGTCTTCTTTTACCCCGCCTCATTTACCGTCCAACCCCGCCCAGACCACCCGCTCCCTGAAACCTTGCACAGTTGTTGCTCATCCTTAAGTCTTCTTGCAGTCCTTTCCCGCTTTGACTTTGACTTCCACGGCTTTAAGTCCCTCAACTCCAATATCCCTCTAACTGCTGCACTCCTTCACATATTCATCCTGCTCATCTTCCTTTTTTGGAGTAGTCCTTTTCCCCGGGAACGACATGTTTCCAATTACCTTGGCTCTACCTACACTGCCATCATTATTACCACCATCGCCACCATCGCCACCGTCAATACTCCATTTTCTTCATCTTCAGTTTGCACATTCATTCGTAACCTGCTCACTACATGCATTCTTCCTCTGTCCCTGGCTCTCTGTTGATTCGAGCTCGTAATTGTTTCAACGGGCACTAAAGCGTAAACAGAAAATAGTTCTGTAACTGGTGAAGAAAAGGACAAAGAGAACTGCTAGGGGTATGAAGGAGGCGGCGCGGGAGGGGGGGGGGAGGGCGAGGGAGATGGAGAAGGGGGTGAGGTAGAGAAGAAGGGGCGAGGGAGATGAAGAAGGGGGTGAGGTAGAGAAGAAGGGGCGAGGGAGATGAAGAAGGGGGTGAGGTAGAGAAGAAGGGGCGAGGGAGATGAAGAAGGGGGTGAGGTAGAGAAGTAGGGGCGAGGGAGATGAAGAAGGAGGTGAGGTAGAGAAGAAGGGGCGAGGGAGATGGAGAAGGTGTGAGATAGAGAAGAAGGGGCGAGGGAGATGGAGAAGGGGGTGAGGTAGAGAAGAAGGGGCGAGGAAGATGGAGAAGGGGGTGAGGTAGAGAAGAAGGGGCGAGGGAGATGAAGAAGGGGGTGAGGTAGAGAAGAAGGGGCGAGGGAGATGGAGAAGGGGGTGAGGTAGAGAAGAAGGGGCGAGGGAGATGGAGAAGGGGGTGAGGTAGAGAAGAAGGGGCGAGGGAGATGAAGAAGGAGGTGAGGTAGAGAAGAAGGGGCGAGGGAGATGGAGAAGGGGGTGAGGTAGAGAAGAAGGGGCGAGGGAGATGGAGAAGGGGGTGAGGTAGAGAAGAAGGGGCGAGGGAGATGGAGAAGGGGGTGAGGTAGAGAAGAAGGGGCGAGGGAGATGGAGAAGGGGGTGAGGTAGAGAAGAAGGGGCGAGGGAGATGGAGAAGGAGGTGAGGTAGAGAAGGGGCGAGGGGGGAGATGGAGAAGGGGGTGAGGTAGAGAAGAAGGGGCGAGGGAGATGGAGAAGGGGGTGAGGTAGAGAAGAAGGGGCGAGGGAGATGGAGAAGGGGGTGAGGTAGAGAAGAAGGGGCGAGGGAGATGGAGAAGGGGGTGAGGTAGAGAAGAAGGGGCGAGGGAGATGGAGAAGGGGGTGAGGTAGAGAAGAAGGGGCGAGGGAGATGGAGAAGGGGGTGAGGTAGAGAAGAAGGGGCGAGGGAGATGGAGAAGGGGGTGAGGTAGAGAAGAAGGGGCGAGGGAGATGGAGAAGGGGGTGAGGTAGAGAAGAAGGGGCGAGGGAGATGGAGAAGGGGGTGAGGTAGAGAAGAAGGGGCGAGGGAGATGGAGAAGGGGAGGTAGGAGGGGCGAGGAGATGAGAAGGGGTGAGGAGAGAAGGGGCGAGGGAGATGGAGAAGGGGGTGAGGTAGAGAAGAAGGGGCGAGGGAGATGGAGAAGGGGGTGAGGTAGAGAAGAAGGGGCGAGGGAGATGGAGAAGGGGGTGAGGTAGAGAAGAAGGGGCGAGGGAGATGGAGAAGGAGGTGAGGTAGAGAAGAAGGGGCGAGGGAGATGGAGAAGGGGGTGAGGTAGAGAAGAAGGGGCGAGGGAGATGGAGAAGGGGGTGAGGTAGAGAAGAAGGGGCGAGGGAGATGGAGAAGGGGGTGAGGTAGAGAAGAAGGGGCGAGGGAGATGGAGAAGGGGGAGGTAGAGAAAGGGGCGAGGGAGATGGAGAAGGGGTGAGTAGAGAAGAAGGGGCGAGGGAGATGGAGAAGGGGGTGAGAAGTAGAGAAGAGGGAAGAAGAAGGCGAGGGAGATGGTGATGGGGGTGAGGTAGAGAAGAAGGGGCGAGGGAGATGGAGAAGGGGGTGAGGTAGAGAAGAAGGGGCGAGGGAGATGGAGAAGGGGGTGAGGTAGAGAAGAAGGGGCGAGGGAGATGGAGAAGGGGGTGAGGTAGAGAAGAAGGGGCGAGGGAGATGGAGAAGGGAAAGGAACACGAAGACCCAAAGCTGCGAGAAGTTCGAACTCCAGTTTACCCGCCACACCCTCTTCCTTTCCTTCTTCTTCCCGTCCTTCGATCTCTCTTCTTTTTCCTTCCTTCCCTATTCAGGTCCCTGACACAATGGGCAGCCCGCCGTCTCCTCCCGCGTCTTTGTCACAACACGCGGGGCACGAGGGCCGGGGCGCGCGCACTGGGCACGGAGGCTGCATCCCGAAATCTGCAGGTTGCCGTAGAGGGTATGGCAGTCATGGCCTGCTTCTTCTGCCTGCACACCCCACCACCCCCTCCAGTCCCCACCTCACCCCATCCCCTCCTTTCCCCACCCCTCCCTTTCCCAGCCCCAACGACGCCCTCCCCCTTCCCTCCCCTCTCCCTTCCCCCACCCCACCCCCTCCCAAACCTCTTTTATTTCTCAACCCCGAAAACTCCAACTCCTCACCCTACTCCGTCATTCGAAAGCAACTCCCGGTTTCTGCACAAATCCATAACTCCCTTGTGGCAGGGCTCTTCCCTCTATCTCCCACTGCATCCCCACTCCGCTCAGTAATCCCCGCAGCCCCACCCCCATCCCGCACCCCCATCCCCCACCCAACTTTGTCTCACCCCCAAGGTCTCCTCTCGTGTTTTTTTGTAGTTGGTCATTTACATTCTTAACTTCGACCCTGCGCGCACAGCCATTCAATGCACACGGTGTCACGTGCACTAGCTTCATAACTTTCTTGATCATTTGGGTGCAAAGTCTCCCCTTACAAGCCCGCCTGCCCCACTCCTTCGCCCCATTCCCACCCCCACCTCTGTCTTATCCACCCCCCACCCCGCATTCCCTCCATACCCCCTGCCAACTCGTTTCGTGCTCTTTTTAGGTGACATCCCCTTAATCCCCCCCACCCCCACTCCCCACCTTCCACCGCTCCTCCTAAATACTCATTCCTCTTTTTATTTAATTGCTTGATTTTTTATCAGTATTCACCCCCATATTCTGCCACCTCACATAAACACACAAACACACACACACACAAACACACACACACACACACACACACACACACACTCACACAAACACACACACACACACACACACACACACACACACACACACACACACACACACACACACACACACACACACACACACACACACACACTCACACCCCCACCCCCACACACACACTTTTGTCTCTGTCCCATCAATTCGTTGCTTCACCAAAACATCTTTGTCTCACTTGCTGTCGATGGCTCCCCTCATCACCCACCACCCCCACCCCCATTCCACCCATCCACCCACCACCCCCATCCCCATTCCACCCATCCACCCACCCCTCTGCGGTATCTCGATGCTTCCTTCAGTCTCCACCCGACATAGGACGCCACCCAGTCACCTCGGAATATACCCGCATAAAGCACGACACGGGGTGAACCGGTGCTGCACCCCGGCGGCATTCCGGGTGGGAGGAGGGCATTGAGAGAGACGACACCCGGAGTGAATAGTCACCCTGCTCCTCTTTTTATCTTGTCCCGGTGTTGACTGTTGTCAGTGTACCCAGAAATGCGACGCATACAATTACCAACCAAAACAGTGCCGTTAACGACGATGTAGTAGTACTGCGTCATCGTGCACAGAAATGACGTATTGTTTACAGAAGTTACGTTCCCTGCGAAAGTTCGTTCATGGATCAAGACAACAACAGAAAGTTCCATTTCACGAAAAGGTTAAAACAATAGCAAATTGCATTCTCCGACATTTCCACTTCAAAACGTATCATGTACCCGTGAAAACTCATCCATTTAGCTTC
Organism: Theodoxus fluviatilis; assembly: GCA_034096865.1. NCBI lineage: Eukaryota > Metazoa > Mollusca > Gastropoda > Cycloneritida > Neritidae > Theodoxus > Theodoxus fluviatilis. Next base: position 57,741 of record JAWQFJ010003199.1, on the reverse strand, counting down.
AGTCTTTCCTGCTTCATGCAATACAACTCCACCCTATTTCCAAACAAAACAAGACAAGATAAAATACTGCTATTTAACCTCAATTCGCCTAAATAGCAGTGTCACGCTATGAATGTGTTCCTTACGTATAGCATGAAATGCAAACGATACTAAAATGTGATTCAACACCGGTGGTGGGGACTGTGGGGCGGAGATGGGGGTAAGACGGGATTGGGGGAGAGGGAAGGAGTGAAGGAGAAACGTATTCGAGAGGAGGTGGGGAGTGGGAGAGGACAGACGATGCACAGAGTAGCACAGGAAGGACGGTAATTTGGGTTTTCTGCACTTCCTGTACCTGTACATCCCACTGCAGACAGCCAAGGGGAGACAGACAGCCAAGGGGAGACAGCCAAGGGGAAACAGACATCCAAGGGAAGACAGCCAGCCAAGGGGAGACAGCCAAGGGGAGACAGACAGACAAGGGAAGACAGACAGACAAGGGGAGACAGCCAAGGGAAGACAGACAGACAAAGGGAGACAGACAACCAAGGGGAGACAGACAGCCAAGGGAAGACAGACAGCCAAGGGAAGACAGACAGCCAAGGGGAGACAGACAGACAAGGGGAGACAGACAGCCAAGGGGAAACAGACATCCAAGGGAAGACAGCCAGCCAAGGGGAGACAGCCAAGGGGAGACAGACAGACAAGGGAAGACAGACAGACAAGGGGAGACAGCCAAGGGAAGACAGACAGACAAAGGGAGACAGACAGCCAAGGGGAGACAGACAGCCAAGGGAAGACAGACAGCCAAGGGAAGACAGACAGCCAAGGGGAGACAGACAGACAAGGGGAGACAGACAGACAAGGGGAGACAGACAGCCAAACAGACAGCCAAAGGGAGACAGACAGCCAAACAGACAGCCAAAGGGAGACAGACAGCCAAAGGGAGAGAGACAGCCAAGAGGAGACAGACAGCCAAGGGGAGACAGCCAGCCAAAGGGAGACAGACAGCCAAGGGGAGACAGACAGCCAAACAGACAGCCAAAGGGAGACAGACAGCCAAGGGGAGACAGACACCCAAGGGGAGACAGACAGCCAAACAGACAGCCAAGAGGAGACAGACAGCCAAGAGGAGACAGACAGCCAAAGGGAGACAGACAGCCAAACAGCCAGCCAAAGGGAGACAGACAGCCAAGGGGAGACAGACACCCAAGGGGAGACAGACAACCAAACAGACAGCCAAAGGGAGACAGACAGCCAAAGGGAGACAGACAGCCAAGGGGAGACAGACACCCAAGGGGAGACAGACAGCCAAACAGACAGCCAAAGGGAGACAGACAGCCAAGAGGAGACAGACAGCAAAGGGGAGACAGCCAGCCAAGGGGAGACAGACATCCAAGGGGAGAAAGACAGCTAAACAGACAGCCAAGGGGAGACAGCCAGCCAAGGGGAGACAGCCAGCCATGGGGAGACAGACAGCCAAGGGGAGACAGACAGCCAAGGGGAGACAGACAGCCAAACAGACAGCCAAAGAGAGACAGACAACCAAGGGGAGACAGCCAGCCATGGGGAGACAGACAGCCAAGGGGAGACAGACAGCCAAACAGACAGCCAAAGGGAGACAGACAGCCAAGGGGAGACAGACAGCCAAGGGGAGACAGACAGCCAAGGGGAGACAGACAGCCAAGGGGAGACAGACAGCCAAGGGGAGACAGACAGCCAAGGGGAGACAGACAGGGGAAATGCAAGGCCGGGGCTACGGCACTGACGCGTGCGTTTGCACTGGCTTGAAGTGCGCGGTACGATGCACGGACGTTAGGCGTGGCTGCTTACACGAAGAAATAGACTGACTGACAGACGGACGGGCGGGCAGGCAGGCAGGCAGGCAGGCAGGCAAGCAGGCAGGCAGGCAGGCAGACAGATAAGCAGGCAGGAAGGCAGGCATGCCGACAGACACACACACACACACACATACACACACACACACACACATGCACACACACACATGCACACACAAATAGATATAGGCGCATAAACAGACAGACGGGACTTGTAAATGGATAAGGTTTGACAAGTTCACGTGCTACATTTCAAAGCTACCAAAGCAACAGTTCTCGATGCATGAAAGTTCTGAAAGAACACTCCAGTTTGGGCTGCTTGAGAACCGGTGGTGCCGGTTTCTTTAACCTTCACACTTGCACTTCCCTGTTATTACCATCATGATTGTTGTGTGAGATCAGTCCCGAATCCCCAACCCCACGTCAAGCTTACACTCTTTTGACAGTTTAGAGACTGTCACGATACGGAAAACTTCCGCCAATCTTTGGAGTGGTTTGTTCCAATTTCACGAGGAATCAATAACACTCACTTCCATCTCAAGCCGCTCTCCAAACTTGCAACCGAATTGGCATTTTAGTGCAAGGACAACATATAAGGAAGGATGTTTTGAGCGAGAAGCGAAACGGGACACAACCCCGTCATTGAAAGTGTTAAATTTCACCAGCACACCATGTCAAATCCCACAGATTATCATTTGAACGTAAGAAAAGCTTATGTTGCATACGATGTGGCGAGAGGAGAGAGAAAGAGAGAGAAAGAGAGAGAGAGAGAGAGAGAGTAAGAGAGAGAGAGAATGATAGAGAGAGAATAACTTTGAATCAAGACAGGAGATATAAAACACCTCTTCAAGCTTTCATTAACAGAACAACTTGGGCAGAAAACTCTTCAAAACCGAATGTGAGGCAACAATTTGGAGTGGAAAATGTTTCATGGAAAGGTACAGAACATTTCATTGTTAATTTTTGCTTTGGAAAAAAGAGAATTTAGTTCATATTAACAGGTGTAGTTCATCGAATAAAATAGGTTCAAAGGAATCTCTTGATTCTACATATTTTAATCGCCCCTCCCCCCACATCTCTCTCTCTCTCTCTCTCTCTCTCTCTCTCTCTCCTCTCTCTCTCTCTTTTCTCTCTCCTCTCTCTATCTTTCTCTCTCTCCCTCTCTCTCTCTCTCTCTCTCCTCTCTCTCTCTCTCTCTCTCTCTCTCTCTCTCTCTCTCTCTCTCTCTCTCTCTCTCTCTCTCTCTCTCTCTCTCTCTCTCCTCTTCTCTCTTCTCTCTCTCTCCCCTCTCTCTCTCTCTCTCTCTCTCTCTCTCTCCTCTCTCAAAACACAACTTAAATCTACCAGCAGTCGAGTCTGGTGCAGTAGGCGCCGGAGACTGGGGCCTGATCGTCGCCAATCAAATCAAAGCGGTAGCTGACATCATTTCTTCGTCTCCTGGCCTCTTTGTCTCTCTACTCCTACCAGTGCCTCCCCCTTATCCGGTCGGCAGTGGAGCAGGCGGTGCTGTCCTGAAGAGGGACGCTGCGTCTCCCTCCCTCTCTGTGTGGACGCCTGCTGCAACCATGCTTTACTCTGCAGTACGCCTGTCCCGCCCTGCATACTGAATCAGGCATTATTCATTCCAATCCCCTCCCTCCCTCCGTCAGTTCTTTCTCTCAGAGCGATCCGTCAGCCCTGCCATCTCCCCAACAGTCATCCCCCCTACCCACCCCACCCCTCTCCCCCGCTTTATTTCATCAGCGACCATCTATCCTCGCTCTTTCTTCTGCCAATCGTTACCCCCCCCCCCCCCCTCCCTTATTCCCCACCCCCACCCTTCAACTTCTTCTCCTATACCCGTAATGGAAGGACGCTAGGACTGCACGATGACGGGTGCACCAGACAATGGCATTCCCATTACACCCCTCTGCACTCCAGGTAGTCCTCACCCCAACCCCCACCCCCTTACCCTTGCCGCCGCCCGCTGCACCATTCCGGGTAGGAGGCACCTGTCGACACGGACACCTGCCATAACCCCACCCTGATTGTCACCCCGATTTCATGTATTCTAAATCCCACCGCCCCATTTTCACTTCCTCTCTTCTCCATGAATGTTAATATGCACGTGACCCCAAAGTCCCTTCTGCCTCGTCATTCATACCTTCCGCATTTTTCCTTCTTTCGCTCAGTCACAGTCATGCAGCACCATGCATTCACTCATTTGTCTCTCTAGACGTGTCCATCCCATGTATGAAGCTCAGTCGGGGTCTCACTCATTGGTCAATTAATTTTTTTAAAGAGCATTTGCATTTTGGGGGTTGAGGATCAGGATCATACTCACATACACCTGCACGTATGCATACTAAACACAAACACAAACACACACACACATACATACACACACACAAACGCACACACGCACGCACACACATACACACACGCGCACGCACACGCACACATACACAAACCCATTCGCATTTATCTGTCCTCCCTCCTCCCCTTTTTTTTCACGCGAACTGACAAAGGACTAAGTCTAACACGGGTTTACATCTTCATCCTACACAGAAAGCATCTTACATCCTGTCCACACCGCGTAGTCGGCCATCGCCTTGGAGATTTCCCGGCCCCTTGTCACAGCACGCACCGCACGCACTCGCACCTCACACTGCCCAGAGGTCAGTCCAAACCTCCACTCATCCTCCTTTCACTGTTGGCGATAACTTCCTCTGCCTTTGGTTAAGCTGCGTCCGCGCCTAGCAGAAGAAGCCGCATGTTCTGGAACCGCTGCATTCAACAAGCTTGTCATCTTGGCAAAGCGAACGTATCACTGGCGCATTCTAGTTCGTTAGTGGTCCAATTTTAAACCTCGCCAATGTTGATGTTTTTGTTATTTAGTATCTGCGCAGATGGCTGGAGTTGGACAAGATCTCAGTACAATTGCAAAGGCTAGTGGATTCCGAGGACAGTGACGATGAAGAACGGGGTGCAAATGTTTGCACCCGAACCTCACTGCCAATCCAGACTCGCATAGTCCGTCAAATCTTGACCTACAACACCGCTTTGTTTTAATCAGGCTGACTTGCAGGCACAGTCTAGCGTCACACAACACCGCTTTGTTTCAACCAGGCTGACTTGCAGGCACAGTCTAGCGTCACACAACACCGCTTCGCTTCAATCAGGCTGACTTGCAGGCACAGTCTAGCGTCACACAACACCGCTTTGTTTCAATCAGGCTGACTTGCAGGCACAGTCTAGCGTCACACAACACCGCTTTGTTTCAACCAGGCTGACTTGCAGGCACAGTCTAGCGTCACACAACACCGCTTTGTTTCAACCAGGCTGACTTGCAGGCACAGTCTAGCGTCACACTCAGCATGACTTTGAAGTACAGATCAGCGACATTGCCGCCGTAACAATCGTCTCGCAATCACTGAGACAAGACCACCGCATGCAATTCGACGCTGTAATCCCATTTGGCAAAAAAGAGGGTACGGGAAAAACTCAAACAATACATGGAAGACAGTGACAAACATTTGAGAGAGAGAGAGAGAGAGAGAGAGAGAGAGAGAGAGAGAGAGAGAGAGAGAGAGAGAGAGAGAGAGAGAGAGAGAGAGAGAGAGCGCACTATTTACTTGCTTATCGTTTGGTAAACATATATTTCCGGTTTTTGAGACAAGCGTTCCTTAATCCTACCCGATTCATTATGAACAACGTCGAAAGTACCTACAAGATTAAATGATCTTTATATCAGAATAAAAAAGAGTAAATCACTGAACACACGAATCCAAATATTATTAATGTTTTGCTTTGCTCTCGAGGGATGATGTTGTTGTGAACGCGGTGCCACAGCAACATATGAAGTCCTGACGATAACGGCGAGCAGTGCAAGACACCGCCAAAAAGATATATAAACATGAGCAAAAGTCGATATATCTACCCTTTTGATGACACAGGAGACAACACGAGGCTTCGAGGCATGATTCAATTGAAGCTCGAGGTGGTGTGAGGGGTGGATTTGATCACATCAAAGGAAATCACCGCTCTACATGAAATGGTGTTTGCTTCCTATATCTTCAGTGTACAGATCACCGAGTCACAAACGCCTCTCTTAGATCCCTGAACTCCCATCTCCAGCACAACTGAGGGCTTCAAAGATCTACCTGTCAGACAAACCCCTCTCTCCTTATCTATGTGTCGGCTGATGACTAGAGAAGAAAGCGAAGGGATTACGGCAGCTTCTTTACTCTCGCCTAACGCTGTAAGAGGCCACTTCTTTGTTCGTTGGGGGCTCTCTATCACATCACACAGGTCATCATCGAGACGGATTTTTTTTAACGACTGTTGGTGACACTGAAGTTGTTCCCATCCTGTCCAAACACGCCCAGTACTTGGACTGGCTTTTGAAGGCAGAGGGACGGCCTATCCTAGATTTCATACATCAGGGACTCTTCACTTCAAATGAAACCAGATGCGAGGAGGTCATAGACCGTGGGAAGACGATAACGGTGTTTTTTTCAATGTCGTCTAACTTATCTCCATGAGGATATTTCTGCAAAACACAAGAGAAGTGAGAAACTAGTTCTGCAAACGTGAAGCAATGTTTTTTTAATGTCGTCTAATTCATTTCGATGAAGACGTATTTCTGCAAAACATTGGACAGCTGGTGAACTACCTACGCCAGCAGTAGAGTGATTTGAACAGAAGTCGGGGAAACAAGGATGTCAAGACAATTGCGCCTGAGGTGAGTCGATCCCTGTTGTAGCCTCACTGCCTAGCTAGGAGGGCTCCAACTGTATCAACCGCTTGTTGTGACAGGCCCTTGCTGGGAATACTTGTTCACACATCACACTGTCCAACACCTCGTTAGGTTTCGAGTTAAGACTTCTCATCCTCTGTTTGCAAATGTCGTGCCTGAGGCTTCGTGAAAAGCTTTTTACTTGCAGTACTGTTTTTGCCTGACACTGGGAAGACGCAAGCGATCGGTCAAGGCAGAACGCGCCCCAGATGGTCAAGGTGACGGAACTGTCAAGTCCACACTTGCTCTTCTGTCTCCATCCAAGTGGAGCGGAAGTTTACGTTTCACACTCACACAGCAATAGAGTAAGCAGCATAGTTCACAGTCGACAATGTATGAACAAGCCTTGACAACAGAACAATCCAGAGCACGCGAAGGAACATATATTCATTACATACTTAATGACATGACTTCTACCAGTTATTGTGTCGCATTCGCATAATACAGTGAGCTAGTTCCGTGCAATGGTACAACATGTGATTCAAGCTTTGGGGAATTATTTAAATACTCTTGTGCTGACTCATGGTCCATACTGTTACAAACAATTATTTCGGCAGAGGGGAGATTCATTCTGAAGAACAATGAATTAATGAAGGATGTGAGCGAGGGCAAATGATTGAAAGAACCGAGAGAAGGGGGGGGGGGGGGAGATTCAGTGGTTGTATCCCTACATCGTATCCACATCACTTCGTTTTAATACATTTTAGAACTTCTTGAATTAGAAGCATTATATGAATCCCTAGTTGTAATACCCGTCCCTTTTAAAAGAGTATCAATACGTGTTCCTTCGAAGTGAAAAAAACAATCCTGCACTTGGCAGGACGTACGACCCTTTTTTCTTTGAATCGCCTGGTGCAGAATCATTCAAGTGAGCATCATAAGAATATCTTTGGCTTGTGTTGTGATTGTGTGGGATTGCACGCCCTACGGGGAAAGGATCACCGCGTCCAAAGATCCTCTGCTTCACAGCCAGCTCTGGATCGACTGAGAAACAACGAAGTCAGATTTTGGAGAGACGAAATCGATAGAGCATGATGCATGGATTCAGTGTAGCCAGAGATGTGGCTTTCACCCATCCCATCTCTAATCCCTCTGAAGTGGGCTTCATATCCTGAAGTATCTCGTCTCCTATCGCGCCGACACGTAGAAACAATGAGAGTTAAACAATGAAGAGCGGTCCGCAACGGCGTAAGATTCGATTGGGAGGAAGGATCCGTCGTGTGGATAGGAATGATCACTCCCTAAGCCAGCACACGCTTACGCACTATCGACTCCGCGCCAGTCGTGAAGACAATACTTTTGAGAACAGAAAAGGGAAGGCTGCGGAAAGGTGTCTCTCAGTGCTGTTTTCATCGAGAATTGCGTAGGCTCACGTGAAAAAAGTCTGAGGCGAAGCTTTCAAAGATAAACGGTGAAGCTTCAGGAAGAGAATGTGATGGACGGACGGACGGACGGACGGACGGACGGACGGACGGACAGACAGAGAAGTAGAAGAAGAATGAGAAGAAGAACGGGAAGAAGAAAAAGAAGAAGAAGAAGAAGAAGAAGAAGAAGAAGAAGAAGAAGAAGAAGAAGAAGAAGAAGAAGAAGAAGAAGAAGAAGAAGAAGAAGAAGACAAAGAAGAAGAAGAAGAAGAAGAAGAAGAAGAAGAAGAAGAAGAAGAAGAAGAAGAAGAAGAAGAAGAAGAAGAACGGGAAGAAGAAGAAGAAGAAGAAGAAGAAGAAGAAGAAGAAGAAGAAGAAGAAGAAGAAGAAGAGAAGGAGAAGGAGAAAGGAAGAGAGACACGAGGAAAGTTAAAAAAGATACAGGGTTGCACAGATACACACACACACATATATATATATAAATCGTCAATCTAACACACATGTCAATCATCGGGAAACGAAAGCGGTTTACTCTGAAGTCAGCAGCAAGGCAGACTAGCGCGCGCATTGCACCCTGGAGACACACTTCAAGGAAAACAAGTCACTCAACAGAGATACGTGCATTTCAAAACGACAATATCGACGGACGTCACACAGAAACACCCGCATCGCAACACACGGGTAGGAGGCCACCGGATGTAGACACTCACCGTCGTGCAGTTTGTGATGGGGCAGGCTGTCGAGGTCTACTTCGGGGTAGATGACGTCACTACTGCAGAGCAGAAGCTCTTGGCCTGGTCCTAGCCTGGACACCGTCTTGTAGAACACCTGCAACAGTCGGGTCACGTGGTCAGCACAAACAGGGCGGCTGTCTTAAGAGCGAGAAAAGATCACAAGACGTTCTCAGCGAGAAAAAGAGCCCTGCGGTTCATGAAAATCAGTCCTTCCACGTTTAGAATAGATCAGTCCTTCCACTTTAAAAACAAAGATTACGTCAGCTAGAATCTAGACTAAATGTGTTGATGTCATCATTGTTCGGTGATTGGAGAATGCAAAGAGCATAACAACAAAAAATTGATTATTTTGTCGTTTTTTGGACTCAAAATATCACCGACACCTCCCCAAGAGGAAGCCCACTCACTTTTATCTGTCCGCAAAATCCGACGAGTGCGAGTGTGTTTATCGATCTACAGCACCAAGATTTCAAACCAGATTCACTAGGAATGGCACTGTCAGGTTGAATCAATGATTGTTTTCACTGGATGATCAATGTGATGATCACTTCAATAAATATTTTTTAATTGTGTCATACTATTAAGTTGACACTTATTTACTACGTTTCTACCGAGAAGTATGAAATACGTTAATAGAAGACAGGATTATCTATGTACAGACAAGTAAATGGTTATTCTAACATTTACATAATCATAGTACTTTTTAAAACCATTAACAGAACACTGTAATTAGTGTACTTTCTGCTCTCGCTAGGAGTTTGACTAGGGTAATTAAAAACAAACTTCGACAACCAGAATTTTAAAAGTCCTACTAAAATACTAAACAATCGTCTAAGTTTCCAAAAATATAGTTATGGGTACATGAGTGATGTTTATGTATCTGTTGGTGTATTTTGCCCTATTTTACTAGGCTAAATGTGACAAGTCACATGTTGAAAATGACGAGGTAAAATTTCAAACTGATTTGAAAAAGGTGAATCAGCAACAGCGAAATGTACGTATAGAGCGAGTGGGAGACTGCAGGCCGTATGTAGGTCTAGCTGATGAAGTGCTTGTCGAAAGACCGAACATTCTTCAGTCCCCTAGCTATGAAAGTCAAATCGATGCATTCACCCTACGTCCAACAACTGCCACGTGTAGTCTTGCATACAGGAGTATCCCTGATTGGTATCCTTGGGTGAGATACTCGTGCTGCGTCTTTCTTCATTTGAGACAAGGATGAACAAAACGGACTAGTTGAGAAGTGTGACCGAAGCGTCCTCCTCCCACCCGTGTCTGCTTGGACTGCCGGACAGGCAGTCTCGGGGAGGAAGAAACGTGCATCTGCACCCTGTGCAGTGCAGACTGGCAGGGACAATGAGGCATAACCTGATACGGATGATCAGGTTCAACGCGCGTGACGAGTCCATGATCACGTCGCTCTTACCCTTAGAATGGGCACCTTGTTGGCTGCACAGGTAATGGCGTCCTGCTCCAACAATACAAGCACACGAGAGGAGATTGCGATGTTCATTTACATAATTTTGAAATTTAGACGCACGTATCATGCGCATGGCATTCACCGAAACGCACTTCATGACCCGACGCCTCACCCTTAGGCAGAGATGAAATAAACAAATCGGACTACACGTTTTGATATATATCTAATAATCCTCTTTTGTCAAGTCCAAATTGGACGTTATGGTACTCCTACGCATTGCAATAGCGCAATACAACATTAACAGCCGTACAATATAGTTATCTGCAAACAGGTAAAATTGAAATATTCCGCAAACAATATTTTCCTCCGATAATGTTTTTTTTTTAAATGAATGAAAGTCGATGGGCCGTTGATTCGCAATAACGCGTTCAACACGCTACCAGAAACTGCCCCAACAATTTAAAGACAGTAATACAACTGATCGACCTATACCCTACTGCTAGTTAATGTGATGACAAAGTCGACACGCATGCTGTAAGGTTAACTCTGGTTAACTGCGCAAGAAACATGAGCACCCACCGCCGCAATGAGACGACAACATCTGGGACACACTGATCCGCTCAGTGGAATCCACCAGTTACGCACCTGCTGTGTCTACGTCTCTTCTAGCGGGTACCTCATCTTCTAGCGGGTACCTCATCTGCGTTTGGGACTCAAGGCTGGCGACTGCTGGTCGCTCTGACATAGGCAGGCTAGATCGCTAGTCGAGTGCGGCTGCCTGTCAGCACGTAGATCACGCTTCCCACACATCACTCGCTTCCCCACGCACGCTTCACAGCCTCCCAGGGATGTCTTCCTGACTGCGATCTGCGCTTGATCATGCCCACAATTGGAGAACGATTTGGCGAAGCGCTCGGGTTTGTCCTCCATCGACAAGGGGGACAATGCTGTCCGAAATGAAAACGCACATAGTGCCATTGAAATAGGGTGGCGGCGGGCCCATCAGCAACTGTCATCAGCTGGGCGCCGTGCAGCAGAGCTTCAGAGCTGCCTTTTGTCTTGGATTCCCAGAGCAGCATCCTCCCCGGCCATTGTCAGCCGGCTATTACAAGCGCCCGGGTGACAGCACAGCCGCGATGACCATTGACTGCGCTGCCGTCAACAGCAGCGCACACACAGAGGGAGGCTGGGACACGGGCAGACACACAGAGCGACGAGCGGGGATCCAGGGCTCTTTGCTGGCGTCCCCCGTCGCCCGGTGATGGTGTGTCCTCCCTTTGGCCGCACGGCAGCCATTGAGGGCCAGGGACAGGCGGAGATGGGTGGGGAGCGCGCCAGTGGCCAGGAACAATGCCCCTCGCCCGCCTGATGAACATCCCGCTAATGAAGCCTGGCGACCCGCGCCCCCCATCACTCCTCAATGCAGAACCATCGGCATGGGGGAAGGTCTGATCGATATTAGACCGATGCTGGGGGAAGGAGGGGCATGGTAGCTAGCGGCTGGGGGTGGGGGTGAGGTTGGATGTGGAGAAGGGTACGAGGGAAGGTGGTGGATGGATTGGGGTGGGTGGGTGGATGAGTTTGGCAGAGGTAGAAAGACATGAACAACATTTGTAGGTTGATGACGAAGGAAACAGGGAGCCCGTGATTCGAGTTCTTAGGTGCGGCGCCCGCACCACTGACGAGAAAATGGTACAGATATGCCTGTCGTCTCTTTGACTCAACCGTTTAAGCATACGTGCCCCATCGTAATCGCGTACTCAGCTCTACGAAGTAAGAACAATACCCGCTTCCGTACATAGACCAACAAGTGGTTTAGTTGATCCTATATTCCTGGAGCCAGAATCAGTAGTTCCCCAGCCATTTCAGTGATGCTGCGGTATTGTTGTCAATTACAGACCAGAAAAAGTTTAACAGGAAGAACCAGAGAACCAATCTGTACCAGACTTGCAGTTTAAAAGCAACAGCACACGGCAGACGCTAGCAACCTAACCTGTCTCGCTGGAGAAGAGTAGAGTCCATTCAACTGAGATGTTTGCGTAGTTGCTCGATGTGGACTGGGATCGCTATCCTTAAGAAGATCTCTCTCTGCGAGCCAACAATGGAAGCTCAGGAGAGGAATCTCTCTGCTTCAGAGCAAGAAACTGAGGCGAATGGACCATCTCCTTCTTGCTGTATGGAGGTATTGTCTCAAGATGAGGCTCCCTGGTGACAGGTAGGGCCTATGCAAAGCAGACGTTAAATAGCGGCTCAAGAAGACAGTCCAAGACGGCGGAGTCCAAAGAGGGGTCGCTTAGAGTGACGGAGTGCTTTCTGATTGCTTATCAGCGACACTGCTACATTTCTTAATGTCCTTGCCTGAAAGGTACGCAGAGAAGTGCGTTGGTGATAGAACTTAAGAAAGCATGACAATCTTTCATTAGGAGACATTGACGGAGGATCCTAATTTTCTTCTACTCTATTGTTTTTGTTGTTCTTGTCATCTTCCCCACCTATCCCCTTCTCCACGGACTGTCGGTGACACTTGAATAGAACGGCGAGGGATATTTGTAAGGCGAATAATCAGAAGTACCCCCAAATCGTTCTTCCTTCAAAGCTATGTAAATTAACAGTGAATCAGCAACACAGTCCCATCCCAGCGCTCTCAGATTCCTAGACAATATACCAGCGAGAGGTCTGGACACTTGGCGAGGAGTATGAAAGATGTCGATGAGTATTCTACCTCTGGTAAAGGCAGACAAATCAGATGAGGCTCCCTCAAGTATTCATCTGAAGAACAGCGTAGCGATGATGATGGTGATAACCGTGCGTCATGTCATTCCATCAGACATCCCCCTGTGCTGGAACAGCTCATAACAGCATGGGACGGAAACTCTGCTCTAGGGTAGGACAACGCCGATTGCAGTGTTGCAGTGTTGATAGCGGCGCAGCAAGAGCGGCCTGGGGGACGGGGACGCGAGGAGAGGCAGGCGACTCTATGCTGAGAATCCTCCTTGAGTCTCCAGCCTTCGCTTTTCCTGTTCTTCCCTCTACGTCCAAAGACACTTCCTACGCACCACCTTTGCTCTTCAGCTAAGAAGTATTTCCTTACGATTCCATGACTGTGACACTTGGCCTCATAGTAGGTGAACAAACTATGCAAGTAAATTTACTGTTACACGAGTATTTTCAAACAGCAGACATTTATGGCAGGTATTAACAATAACTCCTTTCTTACCTCGTGTCTCGTGACTTCAAGCCCCTAAAAAACTCCGAAGGGACAGATTATCTCCCCTATAGCGTCATGATATCCACAGTACAACTCTTCTACACATCACTGTCGAGTATAATCCTTGGATTAAAGCGAGAGTCCGATTTCTTTCTTTTATTGGGGAGGGGGGGGGGGGGCGCAGAAATGGCTTGCCGAGATGCCATCTTTCGGGAGGGATGCTAGTGAAAAGGCCCTCTTAAGATACAGATCGATTCTAAAGAACTTTTCAATTACAATCAACTCTTTCTATATTTACACTATTTATCTAGACAATTTTGAGCGATAAGGATTCCTCTTCCACATAAATTTACAGGGCTCATTATCATCCCATGAAAGCAGAAGGCACTTTAAGATTGATGTAATGAGAGAGAGAAACCCCAGATCACCACCAGCCAGGCACAGCAGTGGACACCTTCATATCACTATCAGGGATGATGAGATCGAGGCGACACATCAAAAGAATTTGAAAAACGCTTATCATTCTCGACCAACTGCTATCCTCTGACGTATATCCTGATTGTATGCTGACGTCATATTACGTGGTGAATGTCGCCTCCCGCCATTAAAACAACAACCAACACTGACAGCGATATGAGCAGTTGTTTTTCCCAAGACACACGTTGCTCCTCAGTTTTTATCCCCATCTCTGTTTGCCAAAAGGGTGGACGTGGCCGGGCACATAACACAGCCATCTTCCGGCTTCCACCCGAAATGTATAAACTGCTTTCCGCAGCACTTCAAGCCGAGTGCCCGAAACAAAGCATTCTGATAACCCCGTCACTCGAGGGAAAATATGACCAGCGAAAAGATGACATCTTAATCTCAGTCATCCGGTTTGGAGCCCTGCAGTTTCGGCCAGGACAGATACTCCATGTTTGAAACGCTTCCTGAATTAACCGAGATGGCCGCGCAAGCAAAAGTGAAGATTCTTCTGCCGTCTGGAGTGGAGCTGGGAAACCTGTCCAGGAACTGTTCTCAACAACCGAGTCCTGCATTCTGGCCACGGCAAAGCAGCCCTGCCTACCCCACCCCCTTATCTACGACTCTCTTCTCCTCCGTCATGCGCGATGTAGTGAGCAGTATATCACGCCGGCGGTCGTCTCAAAGGAACGCTTTGCACGCAACATTGTGCTGCAGTCTCACAAGTACGGCTTTTTACGTGTGAAATGAAATGTATATAAGTAGCAGCTATTTCTTACATTTCTCTCATTGGTTGTAATTTAAGACCCATCCCAAACACCGCCAGCTCATCACTCCCCTACGCCAGTTCACCCCGTCTCCCTCACTCTCTATACCTCGCCTTGTGTACTGCAAGCCTCTCAATATCATGCTGATGCAACAAGAGCCAGTACATTTTCAACAAGTCTTCCATTCACTCTGCATCCTTCAGGTCGCTGGAGCCATCACGAAAAGTTCAGCTTGTCAGCCTCTTTGGAAGTCTCGCTGTTTGACTTCCCCTCCTGCACTGCAAATGACAGGTACAAGTTATGGGCGAGATCAAAGGCAAGGTCTGACCACTCACTTGCACGGGCATGACAGCTTTGTTGAAAAAGATTGTCTGGGCGCACCGGGCGACCGCGAGAGACAGCAGAAGGAGAAAAAATACGCGTCAGTAAGTCCGCACGAGCAAAAGGCCATAGTGAAAGTGAAAGGCCATGCATGATCTAAGGGGAGTGAAACGGGCTCCTGGTATAGCCACACATGGTCGGAGATACTGAAATAATTTTTACTTTGTAAAAGGCCGTATCACTGTACATGTAGATCAACATTGGAGATGCAAAATATTGTCTCATGTCTCCGACTAAAAGGTTGCCATGTCAAGAACGATACTGTGTTGTGATGCTCTCCGCAATACGACGCATGTCTCGTTCTCATTTTGATATGTCAGACGTAAAATCGATACAATATCCGAGGTAAAAGCAAAAGTTACTTGCATGAATGCAGCAATTCGTGGTTCCCTTGTTGTCATTTTCACGTCAGGTTGGTGATCCGTACACAAAGCATGTTTGACTCATCATAACATTTTCACTGCTAACAAATCCTCTTTGAGAGCAGCTGAGATTAGCTCCCTTACCTGGTGAATGTGAAACGCCACTTAATTCATGGACATTCAGTGACATTTACCATCATTCCTGTTACTCGAGTGCAGGAAAAACAGGCTTCGCGTGTTTGATTGAGAAGTGAAATGGCCTGGCAAGTTCTGCCTTGCCGACTGAATGCCTGCTTTCTTCCTCAAATAAATTTATAAGGAAAGTGTCTGAATCTGAAGAATTTACGAGGTGAGACGTTCGGGTGAAGGTCCGCTTAATGTAAGCGTTCTTTGAAAAGTGAGTCCTCAAATCACGATTCTGAAACAGGTTAATCCTTCCATGTTAGAAGATGTCATTGTCAAGGAAATTTCATAAAATGAGAGGGGGGCAAAACGCCACACGGATATTTCTTCGTAAAATGTGCTCAGGCGTGTTGAAGCGTTTGATAGAGAAAGTTTGAAATCGACGCAGCCAAGGCGGAACTGAATGGGACATTTTCACACCGTTTGTGACTTTGTTCCCCTCCCGCAACGCCACGACAATGCAGAGAAACATCACCTGTCACCAGTCGACAGCTCCATCCGCGGATCCGATAGAAAGAGCGTGAAAAGATGTTTCAGATAAAAACCTCATAATCGAGGCGCCCCACCCGCCTCTGCGCATCCAATAAAGACATTTTGGCCGGGATACACGCGGAGCATCTCCCCGAGGAAGAGAAAGCGCTTTGTGGGGGTGAAAGACCAGGGTGGGCCAGACGCCCCGAAAGGTTGGACCTGGAGCCACGCTAGATAAGATAAAGTGCATCGGAGCGAGCTGCCGCTTCTCCACTTCTTTCACCGGTCACAGAAGAGTCCCCGATAACAGGGACGTGACAAGTATTCATAATCATCAGGCGGCCATCAGTTATGGGGATAGGTGGCGGGTGGAAGGGGAAAACGTCGACATAGCGAGGCGTCCTAGCGGCGTTTCCTGGGTAACGCACGACGCCCAGGAGAAAGGCGAGTTTGTTGGAGGGGGACAAAGGACGGAATGAAAACGGCAGGTGAGTAGCTCCTCCTCCCTGGCGGTCACTGAGCAGCAGACGTTGGCCGCATGGTGTCTTCTCTCCCGTCCTCTCGCCCGATTTCGCCTGGAGAGTTGGCCGTCAGTGAGGCCCTCACAGGGGACCGCTCAATCCCCTCGTCTTGTGTCCCCTGACTGCTCCTCCTCCCTCTCATCTCGCGCATGCTTGACTCTTCCCTCTCATCGCTACTCCTCCCACTTCTTCCTTGGAAAGAAAGAGCCGTCCTTCAGGATGTCATCGTTCTCATACGCCTCTTCAAGCATCTCCCACAACCTTCTGTCTGTGTTCTTCTTCCTCCTTCATCCGTAATCCAATCCTCGAGCATCCACCCCCTGCCCTGTTCTGTCTCGTCCCCATCCTCCTTCAGCCTGTCCAGACAGTCCGGAAAATGTGGCTCTCCTCTTTCCATTCCCAGCTCTTCCTTTATATCTTCGGATTCCCCTCCCCAAGCATCTCTCGCTCTCTCCTTTTATATTCCCGCCAAGAGTCGTGATGAAAGGGCCTGGATAACTCTTGTAATAATCTGGAAATGACCTCCAACATACAGCAGTGTCAGTGAAAGTTTTGATGAAACGAATAAAAATAACTAATGTAAGCTAAACCTAGAAGGTTTTTTTCCCTTTAATACTCAATGAACCAAACGTGAGAAAGTCAGAAACGAGAGGAAATATCTATTGCTCTAAACCAAGGAGTTGTTCTCGAGAAAACCTAGAACACATGATACCTATAATCAATAATGTGTGCATTGATTGCCAAACTTGCACGTCTACCTAGATATCCGGTGAAACCAGCAGCCGCCTCTCAGTACCAAGACTTCCCGTGACAGTGGTGTCTGTTACGAGCGTGTCGTGTACCAAAATATTCTGAAAAAATATTTACAGGTATCTTGTGTCATCGTGCCTGCCTACCTAGATATCATTGTGCCTGTCTATCTAGATGTCACTGTGCCTGTCTGCCTATACACCACTGTGCCTGTCTACCTAGATGTCATCGTGCCTGCCTACCTAGATATCATTGTGCCTGTCTATCTAGATGTCACTGTGCCTGTCTATCTAGATGTCTCTGTGCCTGTCTACCTAGATACCACTGTGTCTGTATACCTAGATATCATTGTGCCTGTCTATCTAGATGTCACTGTGCCTGTCTATCTAGATGTCTCTGTGCCTGTCTACCTAGATACCACTGTGTCTGTATACCTAGATATCATTGTGTCTGTTTATCTAGATGTCACTGTGCCTGTCTATCTAGATGTCACTGTACCTGTCTACCTATATATCACTGTGCCTGTCTACCTAGATTCCATCGTGCCTGCCTACCTAGATATCATTGTGCATGCCTACCTAGATGTCACTGTGCCTGTCTACCTAGATACCACTGTGCCTGTCTACCTAGATGCCACTGTGCCTGTCTACCTAGATATTAGTGTGTCTGTCTATCTAGATATCATTGTGCCTGTCTATCTAGATGTCACTGTACCTGTCTGCCTATATACCACTGTGCCTGTCTACCTAGATGTCATCGTGCCTGCCTACCTAGATATCATTGTGCCTGTCTACCTAGATTCCAATGTGACTATCTAGATAACACTGTGCATATCTACCTAGATGCCACTGTGCCTGTCTACCTAGATATCATTGTGCCTGTCTACCTAGATACCACTGTGTCTGTCTACCTAGATACCACTGTGTCTGTCTACCTAGATACCCCTGTGCATGTCTACCTAGATGTCACTGTGCCTGTCTACCTTGATGTCACTGTGTCTGTCTACCTTGATGTCACTGTGCCTGTCTACGTACATTCCAATGTGACTGTCTACCTAGATAACACTGTGACTGCCTACCTAGATGTCACTGTGCATGTCAACCTAGATGAAACTGAGCCTGTCTACCTATATATCACTGTGCCTGTCAACCTAGATGTCACTGTGCCTTTCAACCAAGATGTCACTGTGCCTGTCTACCTAGATGTCACTGTGCCTGTCTACCTAGATGTCACTGTGCCTGTCTACGTAGATATCACTGTGCCTGTCTACATATATGCCTGTCTACCTAGATACCACTGTGCATGTCTACCTAGACTCCAATGAGACTGTTTACCTAGATGTCATTGTGCATGTCTACCTATATATCACTGTGTCTGTCTACCTAGATGTCACTGTGTCTTGTCTACCTAGATATCACTGTGCCTGTCTACCTAGACTCCAATGGTTTGTCTACCTAGATGTCACTATGTCTGTCTATCTAGATGTCACTGTGCCTGTCTATCTAGATACCACTGTGCCTGTCTACCTAGATTACAATGTGACTGTCTACCTAGATAATACTGGGACTGTCTACCTAGATGTCACTGTGCCTGTCTACCTATATATCAATGTGCCTGTCAACCTAGATGTCACTGTGCCTGTCAACCTAGATGTCACTGTGTCTGTTTACCTATATATCGCTGTGCCTGTCTACCTAGATACCACTGTGCCTGTCTACCTAGACTCCACTGTGACTGTCTACCTAGATGTCATTGTGCCTCTCTACCTATATATCACTGTGCATGTCTACCTAGATGTCACTGTGTCTTGTCTACCTAGATATCACTGTGCCTGTCTACCTAGACTCCAATGGTCTGTCTACCTAGATACCACTGTGCCTGTCTACCTAGACTCCAATGCGACTGTATATCTAGATACCACTATATCTTTCTACCTGAATACCACTGTGCCTGGCTACCTAAAATACCATTGAGCCTGTCTACCTAGAAACTACTGTGTCTGTCTACCGAGACACCAATGTGTCTGTTTACCAAGATACTAATTTGCCTGTCTACCTAAATGCCACTGTGCCTGTCTGTCTAAATGCCACTGTGCCTGTCTACCTAGATGTCACTGTGCCTAACCAACTATATGCCAAAGTGCCTGTCTACCAAGACGCCATTGTGCCTGTCTAACTAGTTGTCCTGTGCCTGTATTCCTATATGCCACTGTGCCTGTCTACCAATATGCCACTGTGCCTGTCTACCTTGATGCCACTGTGCCTGTCTACCTTGATGCCACTGTGCCTGTCTACCTAGATGATCTGTGAAAATAGCGCCTGTGCCGTTACTGTGCCAGTCTACGCAGAAGACGCCTCCGTCACTGATGACATTGCGGTGTATCGATCACGCCTCGTAGTCACAGGTCGATGATGGCGGATTGGCTGGCTCAATGTCAGGGTGAAGATTGATGGACGCTCCCTCTTCCTGATGGCTGTTTCTGTATCGACCTCACAGTCAGGCAGACTATGGCCTCTGTATTGGCATCTCGACTGGACTTTTTGAGGCGGAGAAAAATCGCCCTTGATACAGTCAATGTGATATCATGACAAGAAAGGCCTTTTCCCGATACTTCCTGACCCTCTTATCTCCCCTTCCCCTCATTCCTACCCCATCTCTCCCGCCTTCTGCCACTGTGTCTACAGCACGAAATGCTGGGTTCATGCTTTTTGTTTCGATTATTCTGTGTGTGCCCTATGCATGTACCTCCATTTCAAACACAATAAACGCCTTTGTTGCTAGCGCGTCCGCATGGGATGTGGTAGGCACCTACAGTTTTCACATGGGTAATCTTAATACATGTCTCTATCTGATATACATGAGTATCATTTTTGTACAGAATAACATGATTTATTATGTGTAATACAAGGGAACAAGATATATGAACGGCAAACAGGCATTGAAATCTTTCATACACAATTTTTGTCAATAACAACAACAAAAAATGCATTTGAAATGTATTTGCCCTCTCTCTCTCTCTCTCTTTCTCTCTCTCTATATATATATATATGTCTGTCCCCCTCTCTCTCTCTCGCTCTCTCTCTCTCTCTCTCTGTGTATATATATATATGTCTGTCTCACTCTCTCTCGCGCTCGCTCTCTCTCTCTCTCTCTCTCTCACTCACTCACTCTCGCCCTCTCTCTCTCTCTCTCTCTCTCTCTCTCTCTCTCTCTATATATATATATATATATATATATATATATGTCGGTCTGTCTCACTCTCTCTCGCTCTTATCCACCCTCTCTTTCTCTCTCTCTCTCTTGTACCCTCCATCAATAAATCACAGCTTGCTCTATGCAGGCACTCGCTCGTCCCGACTAATCCAATGCAGATTTCAATGGGGGAAATACAATACGTGCTATCGATGCGACTAATCTTGAACACTGTCATTCCCCAGAAAGGGTTGGCATGGCAGTGTCTGTGGGTCTGCCGGTGACGGGGGGGGGGGGGGGGGCTATGATGGATGGACAGAGAGGGGAATAAGTCCTCCACCAGATCAGATAATGGAAGACTACTTTGCATGGAGGGACTACTGAGGACGAGAAATTTCCAGAAAAGCCAGACAACTGACGGTCTTCAGAGGAAGAGTCCTCGTCTTCAAACGTTTCGGCCATGTCTTCCTGACACTTGGGGGTGGGGTAGGGTGGAGGTGGGGCCACTTTCATAACACTTGCACCCATCAGTTGTGTCCAAAGCGTTCGGTGATGAAATTTCACATCCATATTTGGGCATTATGCGTTGAAACGGATATTTGAATATAAGCACAACAATTAATTTTTTTACGAGTTGAAAGTGAAATAGAAGGCCAGTTTACACATGAAAAAGTATGAAGTTTATTGCGTGCCAAGACGAATGTTCAAAGTCTCCCTGGATAAATTGCATGGCTTTTTTTCCATATCCATCCCCTATGATAATATGTTATTCTCTCCACTAGTTGGTTCAGCAAACAGTCACTACGTGCGCATCCCAGTTACTCTCTTGCCAGAGGAGACAGAGACACTGCGCTCTGTACGTACTGACATGGAATGGGGAGGCAAGATGAACAACTAGGAGATGGATAAGGACCTTAAGGTTCTGGTGCAAGCTGACATTTTTCCAAGCGGTTAGAATGAAGAAGGGTGGGGCGGAGGGGTGAAGGAAGCCTGAAAGGGCGGGAAACGGATTTGGAGACGGGCTGAGTGATGCCTTCCTTTTGGTTGAAAATCAGGAAGGTTTAAATTAGGGTGAACCTGTATGAAAGGGGAACGACGGTAGAGAGGTAGGAGCGTGTGGCAAACTGATGACAAAACAAGGTGATGGACAGGTGAGAATGGACGTAGAAACCAGTAACGGTTGTGAAGGTGGATGGGTAGAAGGCGAGAGGAAAGGGAAAACAATTGAGGGCGGGAAAGGGAAGGTAGGATGCAGAGTGAAATTGAAACGGGTGGGAACAGCGGAACCTGGGGGAAGGAGATGCAGACCTTTCTGGGCTTTCTCTACGGATCCAGCGACGCCTCTGTGATTCATGAGGCAGCCTTGATGGCGGAGTGACGTGCGCGATCCATCTCGCCCCAGCCCCTCCTCACCTTCTGTCATAAAGAGCCGGCTTCCTGCCTCCTTACCGCCGCCGCAGGCAGGAGCAGCCAACACCCAGACCCTACCTGAAATACGGCCAACACTTTTCCCTCTGTCAGGCCTTAAATTTAGCCCATAAATTCCAGATTAAAATTGATTAATCCACCAGGTGTAAAGTTTTCTTTTCTGCCGGTCTGATGAGAAGCGCGCCTCCAAGGTGTGAGAGCATCGACCGGGCGGGCTCGTGTTCCGGGGCTGCACGCGCAGCACGAGCGATGTCACCTTGGAGGAGAGGGTCGTGGCCGTGAGAAATGAAAACTGGGAGCCTTGTAGCAGTCACCAGCTTCCCGTGGCCTTGTTCAATTGGTTACGATTTTGATGTCGTGATTAGTAGAGCTCTTCAATAGGTCAATCGGCGAGCCAGTTTGTTGGTCAGTAGGTCGGTTGATTGGAAGATTGGATATTTGGGCGACTGGTCGTTTGTGAAGTCGATCAGTAGGTTGTTAGGTCGTTCATCAGTGGGTTGGTAGTTGGTAGGTTGATCTCGTCGGTCATTCAGTGAAGCCTTCCGGTAAACGATTCTGACCGGTCACTTCCTCCATTATTCACCTTCCTCCTCATGCCTCCGTTACCTTTCGCTTCACTAATCTAATCCGAGAAATATTTCCAAGGTTACAATAATTTCAACTATTGAAATATATGATTTTGCAACCCCAACGTAGTTTTGTCATACTCTACCTAGTGCCGGAGTAGAGGTAAATGCTGATGCCTTCGTTGTCACTCAGTTATGCTTTTACCACTTTGCCGGAATTGCGTAGCTATATTTCAACAACGACACATCATCTTTGTGAAGGAAATGTTATACCTAGCGCCCTCCCAATACACACGATGGATCAACAAAACGCATTCCCGAAACATGCTCGCCCGTTGAAAGAGTTGACACATAATAAGTCAGAGGATCATGCATACACTTTGACTTATTCAATATCTTCTTCTCATAATATGTTGATAACTTTCTTTTTAACACACACACACACACTCTCTCTCTCTCTCACTCTCTCTCTCTTTCTTTCTTTACTTCTATGTCTCTGCCTGTCTGTGTGTCTGTCTGTCTGTCTGTCTGTCTGTCTGTCTGTCTCTCTCTCTCTCTCTCTCTCTCTCTCTCTCTCTCTCTCTCTCTCTCCCAAGACCCATCTACAAGAAAAGTCAACTTTCCCAGGACCCTTCTCCCCTCAGCTCCTGTCCACTGCTCCGATCCATATTCGAAAGGCGTCAGCCATGACGGAACTTCCCGAAGCCGTCGCCTCACTCCGAAGGCCAAGTCAAGCCAACCCGGTGCCCGCGGCAGGAAGTTGGCCGAATTGCAAGAGACAACAGATATGGAGTCTGTGTCAGCTCGCCGAATCTGCCCTGGCTCTGGCAGGGGAGTCGTGCTGACAGTGTGTCCGCCGAACACCGCCCGGCCCCCCGTCCAGCTTGACCCGCGAGGCGCGGACGACGCGGCCAAACAGTCTGGCAGTGGCTGGAACATGGCAAATCTGCTGTCCCCGCTGTTTTGCCTTCCACTTCGCCAGTGGCTGGCGAAATGCAAGCCACACAGACAAATGTTTGGCGCGGCGCTGCCCCGCTCCCGGCCTGACTGCCTGTAGAGCTCCCCTGACTGACTGGAGCGCTCCCCTGACTGCCTGGAGCGCTCCCCTGACTGCCTGGAGCGCTCCCCTGACTGCCTGGAGCGCTCCCCTGACTGCCTGGAGCGCTCCCCTGACTGCCTGTAGCGCTCCCCTGACTGCCTGGAGCGCTCCCCTGACTGCCTGGAGCGCTCCCCTGACTGCCTGGAGCGCTCCCCTGACTGCCTGGAGCGCTCCCCTGACTGCCTGGAGCGCTCCCCTGACTGCCTGGAGCGCTCCCCTGACTGCCTGGAGCGCTCCCCTGACTGCCTGTAGAGCTCCCCTGACTGCCTGGAGCGCTCCCCTGACTGCCTGGAGCGCTCCCCTGACTGCCTGTAGCGCTCCCCTGACTGCCTGTAGCGCTCCCCCCCTGACTGCCTGGAGCGCTCCCCTGACTGCCTGGAGCGCTCCCCTGACTGCCTGGAGCGCTCCCCTGACTGCCTGGAGCGCTCCCCTGACTGCCTGGAGCGCTATCCTGACTGCCTGGAGCGCTATCCTGATTGCCTGGAGTGCTCCCCTGACTGCCTGGAGCGCTATCCTGACTGCCTGGAGCGCTCCCCTGACTGCCTGGAGCGCTCCCTGATTGCGTGCCCAACCTTGGCCGCCCCCTGTCAAACTCCCGGGCAAATTTATGATTCCTCAAAGATCAAATTTCTTCGCCATCTCTAGGAAGAAGTTCAAACTCATCCTCATGAGACTTCCAGAAGGAGAGTGAGAGTAGAAAGTGGAGGGGGGGAGGGGGGGAGGGGGGGAGGGGGGGGGGGAGGGGGGGGGGGGAGAGGGGGAGGGGGGGAGGGGGGGGGGGGGGGGGAGGGGGGGAGGGGGGGAGGGGGAGGGGAGGGAGCCGGGGTTTTGAGGAGTTGAAGGTGTGGTGAAAATGGGTGGCAGGATGACTAGTAGGATTCATTCATCCTTTTATGCTTCTGCCTTTGGATTTTTTTGCGGTCAAAAGTTGAGCTACTTCACGCTTGTTTCGAATAAAATTTGCATTGCAATCCATTCAATAATTTATACTGCATTTGTGAAAAATAGTAATATATTCAGCAGCAAAATTCTCATGTATTCATTAGTCAACCTTATTGTAAGCAATCTGAACCTGGCAATAAAAATTCTCGAGTTATGTGTGGCTTTTAAAAATAATTTTGATAATGCACAATACATGTTATCAGTCTCTTTCTTGCAAAGGATATTTAATGGAAAGCACAGAAATTGCAAACACAAACATTTGTCACAAACATTAATTCCCGTGACAAGATTGTCGATGACAATACTTTTCCCCCTCTAGACCAGTAAGTGAACATCAATGACCCATCGCAACAACAACAAAACACACACACACACACACACACACACACACACACACACACACACACACACACACACACACACACACACACACACACACACACACACACACACACACACACACACACACACACACACACACACACACACACACACACACACAAACCCCTCAACAAACTAAAACGATCTTTTTCACAGACCAGAAAACGGAAAATCACTCACTCTATTCCCTGAGAGGGAGGTGAAGTTGAAGTGGGGTGACTCAGTGCAAATAGAAAGAAAGACAGATTTCCATACAATTCTGGGTTGGGAAAAAGAAGACTGGGGTAATGTAGGAGGTGGTGGGGGTGAGGTGTTAAAATTGTTTTATGGGGATTGAACGAAGAGGCGAAATTGGGGGGGGGGGGGGGGGCGGGAGGGGGAGGATGTGCCTACTTTGTGCAGATTAGGCTATGGAGATACTTGGGCGGCGGACATCAAATGACGGGGAGAGTAGGGCTGCCACCCGATATCCTTCCTTTCCCTTCCTTGCACTTCACTCCACAGAGAAGCCATCGCCCATCGCCTCGGCCACAAAGGAATGATTCTCTTCCTCCGCCACCTCCCCGTCGTCACCCTGCACTCCAGTCCTCCTCCGTTCCCATGAATTTCCAATGCAGCCGTCCTTCCCTTTCCTTTCTTTCCTTTGAGAGAACTTCAGGGCCACCCTGTCATCATCTCATGCACAAATGCCACATCATGGCAACTCATTTGGATCGTCTGTTCACACCT
Source organism: Theodoxus fluviatilis (assembly GCA_034096865.1). Taxonomy (NCBI): domain Eukaryota; kingdom Metazoa; phylum Mollusca; class Gastropoda; order Cycloneritida; family Neritidae; genus Theodoxus; species Theodoxus fluviatilis. Next base: position 32,187 of record JAWQFJ010003199.1, on the reverse strand, counting down.
ACTCCAGCGAGGCATGCATTAGACTTGAAGAGACGAGAAAAAGCAATGGAATCGCTTCTGTCACCGTGCAGACACGACGGGGCTCACTGGTCCATTGATCCACCGGCTGCGCATTCTTGTGAAGTCAAAAGGAAAAGGAGGATTCCAACAAGAGTGATTATCGAGCAACGGTATGGTGTACGTTTTTCCTTTAAAGTCGTAAGTTGGCAAACATGTCTTCAGTGTCTGTCTTTATATCTGTTTCACCACATTGTGTTTCTTGTCTTTGCAGGTATGCTAAAGCAATTCAAGCTATACACATTTTGTAATTCTGATTTTGAATAATATCTACGAGGAAACCCTAAGACATGCATACTCCTGAAAACGCTATCGCACAGATACACAGGCCTACATTTGCACAAATATCAGCAGAATATATATAAATAGGAATAATCTCTCTCTCTCTCTCTCTCTCTCTCTCTTTCTATCTCTCTCCTTCCTCTGTCTGACCGTCCGTCCGCCCGTCCGTCTCCTTCCCCCCCCCCCCCCTCTCTGTCTCTCTCTGTCTCTCTCTCTCTCTCTGTGTCTCTCTCTCTCTCTCTTTCTCTCTCTCTCTCTCTCTCTCTCTCTCTCGCTCTCTCGCTCTCTCTCTCTCTCTGCGAACAGGCGACAGCAACACATGGCAGTAAGGGACTGGGACAGAAAGGCTCCAAACAGGCAGCTGTTGCACAGCGTCTCCATTAGTCCTCGTGTTTATGACGCCACTCGATACGCTGCTAGCTGCGACACCGCAAGCCCGACCCCATTCAGTATTGATGGATGTTCTCCTTGTTGGGTCCCCTCCAATCACCCTTCATTCCATTGCACTAGTAATCTGCTGTCGTCTTTCATCGGCCCCCCGCCCCCATCTATCCCCCCCAGCCCCCTACTCCTGCCTCCCGCCCCCACCTACTCCTTCCCCTCCCCCCGCCCCTACCTATCCCCCCCCGCTACCCCCCCCCCCCCGACCCTATCTACCCCACCCCCCGCCTCCGCAACCCAACCCATGCTACTAGAAATAAAGCGATACCTCTATTATATCGCTTCATCTAACTTGAATCACTGCAGCTAACCTGTACGTTGTACGTCCTCTCGTTTCAGTCTCGGCATTCCACGACGCTGTAGGTCATCTCCCATCACGTGCTGCGTTGTTGTTTTTCTCTCTTGTCATATGCTCATTCTACACATGCCAGATCTGATGTTCCTCTTCCATACCTCTTTATCAACTCCTCCTTGTATTTCCAACCGTACCCCTCCTTAGTGGTGGTGTGCATTTGAGCAAGGTGCATGCGTGTAACAAGTGTGTGTGTGTGTGTGTGTGTGTGTGTGTGTGTGTGTGTGTGTGTGTGTGTGTGTGAATGTGTATCTGTGTGTCTGTCTGTGTGTCTGTCTGTATGTCTGTCTGTATGTCTGTCTGTGTGTCTGTCTGTATATCTGTCTGTGTGTCTGTCTGTCGGTCTGTCGGTCTGTCTGTCTGTCGGTCGGTCGGTTGATCGGTCGGCCGATCGGTCGGTCTGTCCCTCGTCTTTCAATCTCTTCCAATCTGCTGCCTGCCACCGAGTTTCAAGTTTCCCCAATTCTCCTGAACCGATCACGCAACACGACCACGAGGGGAGCTGGTTACGGCAAATGCACAGACTGAAAGGCTGGCGGTGCCTGACGAGGACGGAAGGAGGCAATTAGCTGGCAGACCGCATTTCAGTCCCAGGATAAAGACGCGCCAGTGATGGACAACGTTTTGTATCCTGTCCCTCGAAGAGAACAATGGTGCGATCGAGAAGGGGGGTGGGGTGGGGTTGCGCGATGGGGCATGGCATGGATTGGGGCTGACGGAACGGGAGAGGAAGAAGGAGGGGATGGAGGGGCAGACGGGCAATGAAGAGCAGTAGCGAAGGCCACTGGTGGGCAGCCACATGGGGGCCAAGGCAGGCCTGGAAAGACTGAGGCGCCTCACCCTAATTGCTGGTTTCTGTCTCCTTGTGTTACACAACATACATGTTCTACACGCTCCGTTGGCTCTTGTTGATGACAACAAACTATATACATCCATTCCAACGGAACACCCTGTCATCCATTTAAAATATCTTCCCATTGTCTGTGACGTATCATGACGTCAGAGACGACTTTCTCCAATTTCAGCGCGCGTGAAATGACGCGGTGGAATGACGCGGTCGCACGTCACGTGGTGGGTAGGAAAGTGCGGCTTCAAGGTAGCGAGATTACGTAAGGGACCCGAAGTGGTGCGCACCTGCATACAGGTATTATAGTGTGTGGGGTGGATGCAGTAGAAGGTGAGAGGTGGTGAAAAGTGGTAAGCGATGCGACCGTGCGTGAGTATGGGTGTGGTGTCACTGAAGGAATACTGGAACGATTTCTATTTTTATCAGATATGTTATTAATGATTGAGCAATTCATTTCCGCAGATACAGATGCCTCTCTCTCTCTCTCTCTCTCTCTCTCTCTCTCTCTCTCTCTCATATACACACACGCACACATACATACACACAAAAAGCACCCTACCTGATCATCGACTTGCACGGCCATAAGGTTCTTCAGCTGCTTGTCATCTGAGCTGCGGATGTACTTCATCCAGTTGCCTGAGCCGGGTTCGCTAGCGTCCAGCCAGCCTGTCACTTTCCCCGTCTGGTCCACCAGCTGCAGCAAAAATGAAATTGAATATAACCTCTCTGATGAACAAACTCAGGGAAAGAATGTATCAATGTGTAAGTGTTTGTGCGTGTTTGCATTCCAAGGCAGCAGCAATGACGACGACGACAACGACAACGACGACGACGACGACGACGACGACGAAGAAGAAGAAGAAGAAGAAGAAGAACAAGAAGAAGAAGAACAAGAAACAACAACAACAAGAGCAACCTAATTGGCTCGACTGGTCTATTGACTTCCCCTTAAAACTCGAATGATACCTACCATGTTTTACCATGTAAAACATTAGTTTTCTGATTTATCACAAAGGAAAACAAATACTAACACTACATCTTTTCATTGGGGAAAATAGGTATCACGTAACCTATTTATCTCCAGGTCTATGATTTATTCAGTATAATATGAAAAGATCTCTGGATAAGTGATAACTATCATAATCAGGAGTGTTCATTTATATAATATGTTATGCCACGCAGAAGTTGTATTCTGGAACTATGCCAGATGATAAATTATACGAATCTCTTTCATCGGTGATCGACAGCCTTTGCGTTCACGCACACACGCACACATTTTCACACACACACACACACACACACACACACACACACACACACACACATGGGGTGTGTGAATGGGAGAGGAGAGCGAGAGAGAGAGAGAGAGAGAGAGAGAGAGACAGAGAGAGAGACAGAGAGAGAGAGAGACAGACAGACAGAGAGAGAGAGAGAGAGAGAGAGAGAGAGAGAGAGAGAGAGAGAGATCCCTCACCATTATACCAACAGCCAGTCAAAACGAAACTGCTGTGCGCATGTAAATTCACAAAATATCCTGTTAAAAATCCAGTTCTAAATTTTCAACACCTGTTTTCAGCAAAACAACATTCTAAGCTCACAGAAACGACAGCATGCATGCCGTATATTAACGCTGCAGAACATAGTTATGAATTTCCGCCGCCGCAAGGAGATATCTCCTGTCCTTGATTGTCACCAAGCTCGCACAGAGATTCCCAACTCCCATCGATGACAGACAAAATAAGAAACTCAAAATAGAAGAAAAAAGTGTGAAATTAATTACTTATGAGTGATAATTTCGTATAAAACCAGAACACCTCATTCATTAATATCACATCCTTAAAAAAAATGGGAACACCTGTCACTTTACTGAAAGGCGACATGGGAATCGCGTCCATCGCCAACAGTGTCACCGGCGTGTTTGGGCAGAGCATTATCAAGCCCGCTTTTTTATTGCGAGTTTCATCCGCCTGTCCCCCAAGATCTTTGGCAGGTGCAGAATTTATGAGTTAATTTGCTGACAAGAGGAGCACTCGGTAGTTTGCAGGCGTGCGAGGGAGATCAGATGGGAGATGATCTCTCCGGAGTCTCCAAGCGAAGCTACTTCTTTCCGCAGTGCGGGCGACCCTTACGCAGTAAAAGGGGATTTGCACGCTGCACTCTCGACCTCTCCTGATCTGGCACGGACAATCTGGGAGATGCAAAATTGCCTTCATATATCACCCTGACGCAAAACTCGACGCGAAATGTGAGTGTGTTTGGCGCTGTAAATGCCAGATTAATATTTGACAGAGGAAGTGAGAGAAACAGCTCGTATGCAACTCGTCTTCATCGGTGCCATCGTTATCTCGAATGTCTTTTACTATTCTCGTCGCATCCGTTATCGCCAGCATCGTTGCATTTGCCGTCATAACCGATGTAACACAGACGAGAAAATCGTGGAAAGATATACACTTTCCGAAAAGGACAAGAATGACACCACACAGTTTCCCACAAATGTGACATTTCAGGATTTGTGTGTGTGTGTGTGTGTGTGTGTGTGTGTGTGTGTGTGTGTGTGAATCCTGATAGAACGAAATATAGATTACATGCACACCTAGTATCACAAACACAAGTGTAGCAAGCTATTGAATAGAGAACTCGTGTGGGCCCCCAGCATTCGTTGTTAACATGGATACGAATCAAATGCAAACGCACAATACTTTCCTTTG
>JAWQFJ010003199.1:0-22500 GCA_034096865.1 Theodoxus fluviatilis | reverse complement strand
AGCGGGTCTACGTGGAAGGCAGCGAGCATTCCCACAAAGCTCAGACTGCTTGTTTCCACACAGCAGTACACACGCACGAATTGGTAGCGTAAACGTGACGGTATACAGGTAATCAAATGTAATGTCAAGGCAAGTTTCTGAACGAAGGAAACCTTTCAGTAGAGTTCGACTATCGCCGTTGTATTTTGCGAGAAAACCGCTTTTTGAAAAGGAATTCGAAACTGAGCTCAATGACAGCTGAACTTGGCATCGACATTTCAAACAAGTAGAATAATGGGTGAGTGAGTGAAAGCTCGGCGTTGCCTTTTCTAATGATGATCAATGCAAGTAGTCACGTGTCATGGGGACGGGGACGGGATTGGTAAGCAGGTTGTTGATGCGCATGGGATGGGTTTGATTGTTCACGGTGATTTGAGATAGCGGTCGGATCTGAAGGATCTCAATCTCTCCCAATGACTCCGGTAGTCTCTTTGGCTGCTTGCAGCCACCCCTGGCTAAGCTACTGGTGCAAGACCCTGGCTAAGCTACTGGTGCAAGACCCTGGCTGAGCTACTGGAGCAGACCCCTGGCTGAGCTACTGGTGCAATACCCTGGCTAAGCTACTGCAGCAGGCCCCTGGCTGAGCTACTGGCGAAGGCCCCAGGCTGAGCTACTGGAGCAGCCCCTGGCTGAGCTACTGGAGCAGGTCCTGGCTGGGCTACTGGAGCAGGCCCCTGGCTGGGCTACTGGAGCAGGCCCCTGGCTGAGCTACTGGAGCAGGCCCCTGGCTGACATACTGGAGCAGGCCCCTGGCTGAGCTACGGAGCAGGCCCCTGGCTGAGCTACTGCAACAGACCCCTGGCTGAGTACTGGAGCAGGCCCCTGGCTGAGCTACTGGAGCTGACCCCAGGCTGAGCTACTGGAGCAGGCCCCTGGCTAAGCTACTGAAGCAGCCCTTGGCTGTGCTACTGGAGCAGGCCCTGGCTGGGCTACTGGAGCAGGCCCCAGGCTGAGCTACTGCAGCAGGCCCCTGGCTGAGCTACTAGAGCAGGCCCCTGGCTGACATACTGGAGCAGGCCCCTGGCTGAGCTACTGCTGCAGGCCCCTGGCTGAGCTAATGGAGCAGACCCCAGGCTGAGCTACTGGAGCAGACCCCAGGCTGAGCTACTGGAGCAGGCCCCTGGCTGAGCTACTGGCGCAGGCCCCTGGCTGAGCTACTGGAGCAGATCCCAGGCAGAGCTACTGGAGCAGACCCCAGGCTGAGTTACTGGAGCAGATCCCAGGCAGAGCTACTGGAGCAGACCCCAGGCTGAGTTACTGGAGCAGGCCCCAGGCTGAGCTACTGGAGCAGGCCCCTGGCTGAGCTACTGGAGCAAGCCCTTGGCTGAGCTACTGCTGCAGGCCCCTGGCTGAGCTACTGGAGCAGGCCCCTGGCTGAGCTAGTGGAGCAGGCCCCTGGCTGAGCTACTGGCGCAGGCCCCAGGCTGAGCTACTGGCGCAGGCCCCTGGCTGAGCTACTGGAGCAGGCCCCTGGCTGAACTACTGGCGCAGGTCCCTGGCTGAGCTACTGGAGCAGACCCTGGCTGAGCTACTGGAGCAGGCCCCTGGCTGAACTACTGGCGCAGGCCCCTGGCTGAGCTACTGGAGCAGACCCTGGCTGAGCTACTGGAGCAGACCCTGGCTGAGCTACTGGAGCAGACCCTGGCTGAGCTACTGGAGAAGACCCCAAAGGTCCAGCGGCCAGGAACTCCAGCTGATGAGGAGAGCATCGAGCGGCTCCAGCCGCACGTTACACTGGGAATCGTGTTTTCTGCGAAAAAGCGGGGCATTCTCGTGCGCCAGTATGATCGCACGTAGTCCTATGTCTTTACCTACCTAACGACAGTACCGTTTTCTCCTTCTCGGTTTGCATATTCAAACAAGAAACCTCTAAAGTCGTTCAGGAAGTCGGTTTTCCTTCTTATGAAATGTGCATTTCGCATGATTTTAGGCAACGCTCAGAAGAAAGAAAAAAAAAACACCTCGAGACTGTAGCACTAAACCTAGGGGAGGTGGAAAATATATCCCTTAGTGTTGTTCTTAACACCAACACTGTATCCCCAGAGAGTGTTCATCTGGTCTTCATTAAGTTTTCAACCGCTATCATTCTTCTTATATCACGTCTGTGTTCAGGAACTAATTATGTCTTTGTGCGGTACAGTTCTTGAAATAGCACACGTCCAAAGGAACTGTCGCATGACAAAGTTTTTCCTCCTCGTCAGTTCCGCAGTATTTGGGTCAAGAGAGAAGGGGTGGCGGGTGGGGAGAGGGGGCCGTGACGATGACAGGAAGTGCCACCAGGGGGCGGTGCAGAGATGGCTTCCAAGAAGGAAGCAGAAAGCCCAGGTGTGAGCAGACCGTGACTGAGGGGAAATTCCGCCTGGACTAGGGTGGGCATGATTCCACAAAGATCCAGGAAGCCATAACACAGCAGCAGTAACGCCAAGGCATGAAAGCCAGCCACGCGAGCAGAACAAAAAGGCAGAAGTGAGGCTTTTCCGGAGTAGGTAAGCGTGATTCCCGCAATTCGCTCTTTCACGGGTGGATCTCATTGTAGTCTAACCCGGTTGAATTCCTGTGACAGGGCGGCGAAGGCGGGTGGGTGGTAGTGGTGGGCGGTGCGCTGTCAGCAATCGGGGTGTCCATCCCTCATTGTCCTTCCACACCCCTTCATTGTTCCCGGGTAGGTGAATTCGGGGTAGGGGATGGGGTTTGTTCGGGGTGCAGGTGGCGTGTTGGGCAAACTGGCCAAGGTTTACTTGGCCACACCGACAAGCGGAGATGACACTCGGGTCTTTTGAAGTGTGTCCGTGACAAGATAATTCCCCCTCTCCGCTTGCTCTCTTTCACCCTCTACTTTGTCCAGCCCCGCCGGGAAGAGTTGACTCATGTCATCCTACCCGGGTCCTCTACTTAGGTAGGGTAAGAGCACATGCCTGCCCTCCCCAGCACGACTGCTCTCGCATGAGCGCATGTTGTGAGCCAGCTGGACAGCGGGAAGGGACACACAGTCGGACTGGTGGGGAAGGGTCTCCCCTCAAGAACACAAGCGCCGTTATTTGTCGGGCAGGTTTGGAGGTTTGGGGCCCCATAAAAGCAGTGACAGTGATCGCTTTGTCCCCGAGGGTCTGGACCTCCCTGGTGGAAGAGATAAACGTGGGACGGAGAGAGAAAGGCATAGCTAGAGAGATTATCCTCTCTTTGTCGTCTTCCTCTCACGAGCCGCCATCCACGTAGAGTAGGCTGTAGCAGTCTCCATGCTTGCCCACCCTTTACAAGACTTGCCACCCCCACCCACCCCACCACCACCCCCGCCCCCTCACCCCCTTCCACTCTCTCCGTTCCTTTTCGCACATTTTCACGTTTGATCGGGGTACTCGCAATTAAGTTTTCGTTCTTCTCTACACTGCGTGTTATAGTATCTGTGTGTGTGTGTGTGTGTGTGTGTGTGTGTGTGTGTGTGTGTGTGTGTGTGTGTGTGTCTGTGTGTATGTGTGTATGTGTGTTTACACCTCCCAGCCTGCCTGTCCAACTAGCCATCCGTCCGTCCGTCCGTCCGTCCGTCCGTCGGTCGGTCGGTCGGTCGGTCGGTCGTGGGGTCGATCGGTCGGTCGGTCGGTCGGTCTGTCTGTCTGTCTGTCTGTCTGTCTGTCTGTCTGTCTGTCTGTCTGTCTGTCTGTCTGTCTGTCTGTCTGTCTGTCTGTCTGTCTGTCTGTCTGTCTGTCTGTCTGTCTGTCTGTCTGTCTGTCTGTCTATATGTCTGTTTGACTATCTGTGTGGTTGTGTGTATGCATGTGTGTGTGTGTGTGTGTGTGTATGTGTGTGTGTGTGTGTATTTTTGTCTGTCCGTCCGTCCGTCCGTCCGTCCCCCCCTCTCTGTCTGTCTGTCTGTCTGTCTGTCTGTCTGTCTGTCTGTCTGTCTGTCTGTCTGTCTGTCTGTCTGTCTGTCTGTCTGTCTGTCTGTCTGTCTGTCTGTCTGTCTGTCTGTCTGTCTGTCTGTCTGTCTGTCTGTCTGTCTGTCTCATTCTTTTCGGTCCCCTTTTGGCTCTCTCTACATACACACACAAGCCCTTCTTCCGTCATTCTTATTCTGTCTCATCATCATCGCTTTCGTTATTCCAGGCGGATCACTTACTGGTTTCTATTCATCACCCGCAAAAGCTTCCCCTTTCCAACTCATGTTTTCCTCTTCCTTCTTGATGTCTGATTCTCCTCTTTGTAGTCTCTGCATTGCTACTTTCCCAACTGTCCCCCTTTCCCCCCACATATCATTCATACAGGAGACATTCTTATTGTCTCGAGACTCTCGGTCGCGTCCAGTGTTTGTCTTACACTTGCTGGGCCTTGCTGCTATCTCGTTGCTTCCCCATTTCGGCTAGTTTCTTCCTCGTTCCGCGTTTGTCACTGTCAGCGCTCATCCCCCCTGTCGACGTTTATCTCTGTCCTGTCTTCTTTTTCTGTCACATTCTCACAGCACAGTAAACACCCCGGTACACCGTCTTCTTCTTTCCCATCTGTCCTCTCATATCCTAAAAAATCCTTCCTTTCTCTTCATTAACACATACAATCACACGTTTTGTATTGTTATTATTCTCATCGTTCCCAAGTTTCCATAAGTTCGTTCTCCATACAGTCCCTTTATCTGTTGTGTCTTTTGGTAAAAACAACAACAATAACAACAACTTCCTGTCTTTCTCCCCTTCTCTTCAAAATCCCACACAATCTCACATGTCATATCGCTGTTATCACCTTCGATCCCAACTTACCGTGAGTTCAGTCTCCACAGTGTTCTTTTCTTTCCTCTGTCTTCTGGCAAAAAAAAACACCAACTTGCTTTGTCTACCCCCCTGTCCTCTCTAAACCCACACAATCTCGCATGTCACACTCTTGTTATTCTCATAGATCCCAGCCTACCAGGAGTACTCTCTCCATGCATCCACTTATCCTCAGCCCTCCTTCCTCTGCCCCGTACAAGTCTTTCGTCACGGGTCCAACTAGGGATGACCAGTCTCCTGCAGGTGCTGAGTCCACACAATCACCGCAGGGGGAGGAGCTTCTCCACCTCGGTGTCGCCCGCACAAAGGAAGAGGGGCGCGGGTGAGTGGAGATCTCACTGCAGGGAATGCAGAGAATTTTACGGTGATTTCACCCCTCATATTCCCGAAGGACAATGACCACCTTGCGGCTAACGGCCTGCAGAAGGCTGGAAGACGCCGACAATGACAGGGTTGCAAGAAACATCCTTCGAATCGGGGACCCTTAGCCCGCTGCTGAATGTTCCTTCCCAGACAATGTCTTCAAGTGGGGGAGCGATCGCTTACCATCATTTTGTTCTCATCGCCCGACGATGGCACCTTAAGAGGCGAGGAACCTAACTCATTGTTGGGGTAACGACTCAATCCGACAGGGGTCAAGAGGGCGAAAATTACACGATGAAGGATTACCGACGGCTACAGCTGGGCTGACACTTCCCATGGCGCGGTTAGTGTCAGTGAATGCGTCGTTTTGCCACGGTTGATTTTAGACTGAGGCCAGCAATAAGGGAGGAGGAGCATGCGGGTTCCGTGCGTGACAACTCTGTCGGCAAGCTGTCAGTACACGCATATTTTGAGTGGGACGATGAATTGGCGATACACATGAAGTATTGAAATAACGCTCGTTTTAACTGTACGCGTAGATGAGAAATAATTATATCCAACGCGAATCGCGTGTGTTTCACATACGAGATTCGGCTGAAGCAAACGGCCTTTTACCCACATATTAGACCAAGTTTCTAAAACGGTTTTTCCCACCAACCCCATTCTCTACTCTCGTTTCATCTTATAATCATCACAACATATCGCGCAAGCAAAATCCGCTCGTGAGCATCGTGAACTCGGGGTAGGGAAATTACAAGACACCATTCACAGTTTGATGGAAGGAAATCAAGATGAAGGAGCGGATAGGCAATTAGTATGGATGGAAAGGGAAAAGAAAAGAGAGGGACGGAGGGAGTGGAAGTGATGGACGGACACACAGCAGCAGATGGCAGATGAAGGAGACCCATAAAACACCTCGCAGCGGCCATTTCCTGGGCGCCAGGGACGGGGAAAAGGGGGGCGGTGGGGCAGAAGTCCACAGTGCATGAAGGGCGGGGTGGGGGCCAAACTGAGTGAGGGGATAAGACGGAAAGAAAGAGGGGAGCAAGAGATCTGAGGGAGGTAGAGGCATATATCTTTAAGCTTTCCCATCCAATCTCTCTCTCGCTCTCTCTCTCTCTCTCTCTTACTCTCTCGCTCTCTCTCTCTCTGACTTTCTCTCTCTTTCTTTCTCTCTCTCTCTCATTCTCTCCCTCATTCTCTCGCTGACTCCTCTCTCTCTTTCTCTCTCTCTTTCTCTCTCTCTTTCTCTCTCTCTTTCTCTCTCTCTTTCTCTCTCTCTTTCTCTCTCTCTTTCTCTCTCTCTTTATCTCTCTCTGACTTTCTGTGTGTCTCTCTCTGACTCCTCTCTCTTTCTCTCTCTCTCTCTCTTCCTCTCTCTCTCTTTCTCTCTCTCTCTCTCTCTACTCCTCTCTCTCCTCTCTCTCTCTGTCTCCCTCTACTCTCTGTCTCCCTCCCTCTCTCTCTCTCTCTCTCTCTCTCTCTCTGTCTCCCTCCCTCTCTCTCTGACTTTTTGTCTCTCTCTCTCTCTCTGACTCCTCTCTCTCTTTCTCTCTCTCTCTTTCTCTCTCTCTGTCTCCCTTCCTCCTTCTCTCTCTCCCTCTCTCTCTCTCTGCCTCCCTCCCTCCCTCCCTCCCTCCCTCTCTCTCTCTCTCTCTCTCTCTCTCTCTCTCTGTGTCTCCCTCTCTCTCTCACTCTCTCTTTGTGTCTCTCTCCCTCGCTCCCCCCCCTCTCTCTCTCTCTTTCTCTCTGTCTCCCTCCCTCCCTCTCTCTCTCTTTCTCTCTCTCTCTCTCTCTCTCTCTATATATATATATATATATATATATATATATATATATATGTGTGTCTCTCTCTCTGTCTCCCTCCCTCTTCCTCCCTCCCTCCCTCCCTCCCTCCCTCTCTCTCTCTCTCTCTCTCTCTCTCTCTCTCTCTCTCTCTCTCTCTCCCGTCCCCTGTATGCCACACACCTGACACGGGATGGACTAATACAGAGTCACCGAGCCCCTCTATTAGACACGGGCGCTGACTGGGGACACAGTCACAAAGCCGCCATGCGGGGAAGAATGCAGGGGGGCATCATAGGGCGAGGGGAAAAGATGGGGGACAGGCCAGACACCTCATCGCTCCGTGGAAATTGATCTGAAAATGCCTCAATGCCTCGATGGATTCCGGTCTCCCCACTCCCCCCGCCATAATGCAGGCTGAGCAAGGAGAGCTAATTTGGCGCAGAGTTGTGAATACAACTCAGGTAAACACGGTCTGCCATAAGGGCGACCATCTACGCCGTGAAAAAAGGAGAGAAAAAGGGTGAAAGAGAAAGAGATGGCTTTGGTCCAGAGCGCGTCTTCACAGGATCGTCACCAGCCCAGCCGAAACCCCTCCTTTCTTTTGCTGTTCCTGGGGATAAAACTCTGGTGACCAAGAATGGAACCCAGGCCTGGTGACGATATTTTCCTACTATGGATAATAACTGGGTCCGACCTAGGATGCTGCTTGGGCGGGAGTGGACAAAGACTATTGTAGACGGAAGAATGCCACATAAAACTGCGATCGGAACAGCCCCCGAAAATCTTTCCATGGAGGGAATTCAGAGTCTGTCTGGCGACAGTGCGACCAGACACAAAGTAGAAGACATGGGGCAGAAGATGGAGATGTGATGGAAGCGCTGGTGGCAAAGAAGGACAGAAGCTTGGAAGATGAAGGTTATAAAATCGGCACTCAGGAAGGCACCGTTCAGACGACCAGAGGTGAGAGGAGGTAGAGAACGACGATGGCGACGACATTAAAATGAAAAATGGCGGAGGCAACGCGAGAGGGGAAGATCAAAGAAGTCCTGGATACGCCGAGTGGATTCTCTAAGAACTAGTGGGGAAGGTTGCGTGGTTATTTAGCAAGTAGGACTGAATGCGACTCCTCATCCAGTGAGGATGCCAAAGAGGAAGTTACTGTGTTATTCGATGACGTGACTGTCTAGTAATGATAATGACACTGCAACGAAAGCGTCTAGAAGAAAGGAGTACATATCGACAAATACAAACACACATACACCCTAGAAAACACAGACAAAAAAACACACACACACACACACACACACACAAACACACACACACACACACACAAATGCACACACGCACGCACGGACACACACACGGACACACATGCACTCGGGCTATAGCTCGCACGCACGCACGGACACACACACAAACACACACACACACACACACACACACACACACACACACACACACACACACACACACACACACACACACACACACACACATGAGATTACCCTCCCCAACCCTCCACCCTTCTCGAGAGACCACCCACCCCCACCTCAGTGTTTATATTATTCATGACTTGACAGCACATCATTTCAAGAAACTGATCATGTCCGGATCAAGCCGAACTCCTCTAAGAAGTATTCTCGAGAGGGGATCAAGCAAAGAATGACAAAAAGCCTGGACTAGGAAGGGGGGAAGAGGGCGGCGGGGGGAGGGGGGGAGGGGGGCTGAACTGAGGAAATCATCAGCATTCAATTCAATTTCTTGCAGGAACTTCGGGTGGAGCTGGGGGTGGGGTGGGGTGGGGGGTGGAGTGGGGGGTGGGGAGACATTTCTCAAGCGAGAACAAGAAGACGAGAGAGAGGAGGAGAAAAAAGCGGGCCCAGACTGCACGCAGTCGCCGTCACCTCGACAAAGGGAGGCGCCAGGAAGACGAGGTCAAGTGAGAACGAAGATGACAATAGGGACAAGGACGGCAATGAAAACGACGAGGACGAGGACAGTGCGGGCAACAGGGGACAAAGAGTGGAGCAGAGGGGGAAGGGGTGGAGGAGAGGGGAAGGGGTGGAGGAGAGGGGGAGGGGCGGAGCAGAGGGGGAGGGGTGGAGGAGAGGTGGGAAAGGAACGGAGGGTAGTGGGGTGGATTGTGGGTGGAGGAGGTACAGGAGAATGAGGGTGGGGATGGGGGTGGGGGGCCTGGAAGGTTGAGGAAAGCAGGGAGAAGATGGGCAGGACTGTGTAGAAGGGGTGGGGCGGGTGTGGAAGGGCGGGTGTGGAAGGGCGGGTGAGGAAGGGCGGGTGTGGAAGGGTGGGTGTGGAAGGGCGGGTGTGGAAGGGTGGGTGTGGAAGGGCGGGTGTGGAAGGGCGGGTGTGGAAGGGTGGGTGTGGAAGGGTGGGTGTGGAAGGATGGGTGTGGAAGGGTGGGGATGAAAGGGTGGGTGTGGAAGGGTGGGTGTGGAAGGGTAGGGGTGGAAGGGTGGGTGTGGAAGGGTGGGGTTGGAATGGTGGGGGTGGAATAAGGGAGAGGGTGTGAGTGAACACGAATGGTAGGTGAGAAAACGGGATATAACAAGGGGAGAGATATATAAAATCGGGGTGGGTGAGGATGGGATGTGTGAGGGAAATGTAAAAGGACAAGTCAAGAATGAAGGGGGGCGGGGGGGGGGGGGGGGGGGCGCCAACAGTTAAAATCTCCTCACAATTGGAACGTTTCTGTTGAAAGGAAAGAAACTTTCTTGGTGTTCTATAAAACAGCTAAATGAAAACTGGGAAAGGATGGGGGGTTTTATACAGACGGAGGCAATTGTCGGAAAATGAGTCCGGGACACCCGCGGTGTGGGCGACATCTCTAACATCAGGCCACGTGTATCCACACTAGATTTAGTGTGTGACAGATATCGCTCCAACTTTTCATACGAAAGAGACACTGATGTACATGTAGTACTGGACAATAAATGCATATTTAGGCGCCATGATATCATACAACTTTCATATATATACAGTAGAGGAAGCCTCATAAGTTTGGAATCGAGCGAGGTTATGTCATCACTAGGACATCTGGCTGTACACATCTCTACCGCTATGTCCCAAGCAGGAACTCATCTGATTGTTTGTTAGAGGAAGTGTCCGACGGACAATGAAAAAATAGCATGCGTTCCAGTTGGGCGGACATTCCACGGAACAGTGCTCTTGGAGCTTGCGAGCGTGACAGCCAGAAACGTGCTATGTTTGAGCACTTGCTATGTTTGAGCACTTGCTATGTTTGAGCACTTGCTATGTTTGAGCACTTGCTATGTTTGAGCACTTGCTATGTTTGAGCACTTGCTATGTTTGAGCACTTGCTATGTTTGAGCACGCCGAAAACATTTTCTTGCGACTTGCAAGTGCGAAATTTCCGAGGGAAACAGCATAGTTGCCATGGAAACAGCAAAGTTGCCAGAACTGTGTCCACGTGTAGGGAGGCCTCTAGGTTGAGAAAGCTGCGTAGACAAGAAAGCAGAATGGAACTCGGACGACAAGAGACACTTGACGTGCACAGGAAGGACATTGCAGGACATTGAGATGTGGCTACATACAACTTGTGGAGATAGGTGCTCGATGCCTAGGAAGAGTTGCTGGATGACATAAGTCGGAGAAAGCAGATAACAGAGACGTGAAAACACTGGTGGCAGAATAATAAGAAAAATGGAGAGAGAGAGAGAGAGAGAGAGAGAGAGAGAGAGAGAGAGAGAGAGAGAGAGAGAGAATGGTAAACCGCGAGATAGAAGCATGGAATCGCAGCAAGGACAAGAAACAAATGGACCGACGTTTGCGGAAAGTATCGCATGATATAGGAAGGATTTTAGCTAGAGATGGAGATAACGCAGAGGGGAAAGTACGGGACGCATTATAAACTTTTCCCGTCAATCTCTTTATTCATAAGGAAACAATCGGAAAGGAAAAAAGTGGAATAAACCAGCATGAGGTAAGATATCTGGAAATTCAACAGAAGTGTCGATATAAAAGAAGGAGGTGAGAGCCAATAGACTATGGATCAGATATGACTTGAGGGAAGGTGACACATAAAGAAAGAGGCGGAACAAATTTTGGAGGAGTTTTCAACGCATTGAAACACATTGGCCGGGCGTTCAAAAGCTATGTGTGAAAACTTTATGAGATGAATGAAGGAGTTAGTATAATCACAAATCAACAGTTATTTGTGAGAATCTGAGTGGAGTATGAACCGCGGAACTCTAGGGGAGGGGGAGGAAGGGAGGGGAACTGCTCGCCCTGCACCGGGCCGCCCCAGCCCCAGCACCTGATGGAGACATCAGTGTCAGGTGGGCCAGGCCGTGTGACTGACAGGGTCAGCGGGTGCGTCCTCGTCTTGTCGCCCGGTGTCGGCACGACAAAATGCCACCCTGGAAAATGACTCCCAGCCGCGTCGCCTTGCAGGTTCATCGAGTGATGGTGCGTGGGTTCATTTGGTGTCAAAGCACTCCGAGGCTGCGTTTACGACCGTCATCACGGCAAGAAGCTGACAAGAGAAGCCGTGCGAAGGATGGAAGCTTGGATCTTTGGGTGAGAAAAACAGGAGAGGGTAGGTGAGGATAAGAGGTGGTATGATGTTACATGTTAGAGAACGATGGGTACATCAAACGTAGCCAGCCCACTGAAACATGCAATAAAATGATAATTGTACTTCATAAAAGGCTGGGGTACTGGAGTGCGTTCTTTGTCGTTCCAGCCTAAGTACAAAACCCGCACTGCTTATCCTGAGCGGATTGGCTACCTTGAAGACAAAGACAATTAAAGGTGCGTGATTTTTACTTCATGTTTCTGTTTCACCTGCCGTGCGTATGTCATGCAGGAGGAGAAGGGTCGCATCCGTCACGACAGACAATTGTCCCGCACTCACTCGCGCGTAAGCAGAGGCTGTGGTATTCGTGTCATCCCGCACTAACCACCTCGCTCGCAAATCCCCAGGCTCGGTCGTGTTTCTCTGCGCTTAATCCCCGCTGCTGAACTTAAAGGGGGAAAACAGCATCCACCGTGAGCGATAAGTGAACTCCTTTCTTCTTCCCGTGATTTGCAGCATCTGACTGATGTGTGCATGAGCACTACATGAACCTCAAGCATTAGGGTATGCAACGGACAAGACAGATCGGTCGCGAGGGCCATTCGAAACCAAGTCCACCACACGAAAACTCCCTCCATCAGTCATCACCCTACAGTCTGTAACGATACAAATCTTTACACCAGCATCAGGCCAATTTGCCCAATACGGAAACTCCCTCCATCAGTCACCACCTACAGTCTGTAACGATACAAATCTTTACACCAGCATCACCTACAGTCTGTAACGATACAAATCTTTACACCAGCATCACCTACAGTCTGTAACGATACAAATCTTTACACCAGCATCACCTACAGTCTGTAACGATACAAATCTTTACACCAGCATCACCTACAGTCTGTAACGATACAAATCTTTACACCAGCATCAGGCCAATTTGCCCAATACGGAAACTCCCTCCATCAGTCACCACCTACAGTCTGTAAAGATACAAATCTTTACACCAGCATCAGGCCAATTTGCCCAATACAGAAACTGCCTCGGGGAACGTAAATCCGCGTTTTATCTCCGGAAATTCACAAATCCCATCCGCAACCTCTTTAGGGCAGGGTATTTGACGACAGTGCTATTTTCTCGGGTGACACCGGGACGGCGGGAGCGAGGGCGGGCTCGGGACGTCTTCATTAGGAAGAAGTGAACCTGAGCGGCGGAGGCCAAGGGAGATGGGATCATCCCACGCTGGCGAGCTATTAGTCCCACAGAGGAGGTGACAGTGCCGCGAGCCCACACCTGTAAACCACCTCAACCCCCCCCCCCTCCCCCCCACTGTGCATGTACAGAGACCACAGGCTTCCCGCCCGGCAGCGATGCAAGCCATGTAAACATGACACAGATAGCATCCCTGGGAACCCCAGGCGCGCGGGGACGCACAGCTACAGACGTTGCTGCATGGCGAGGATTTTCTGAACAGATTACAAGCAGTCGGCGCAAGGGGCTCTCTGTTATAGATTACAGATTTGGGGGTCTGCGACAGACTGTTCTATGGATGCAAAGGATAAACGGTAATGGTGGGGTTTTAATACAGTGACATCAACCATGACTGGGACTCAAACCGATGAATACAGGCATGATAGCTAAAAGTAGCTGTACGCTAGAGATGTTTTCAGTCAGCACTGAACATTTTATTGTTCAGAGAGACGCATCATGCACAGCAGTTTGTCGATTCTATTCCCCGCGGTCAGCTGACATACATATCATCAGAATTATTGTCTGTAAAAAATGCCTTATTTGGCGTGAAAATTGCACTAATTTTTATTCAACAGTTGTGAGTGACTTTCTTTCAAGCTTTCTTGGGAGAGACTGACGTCGCCCCAGCCTACTATTCATAGCGGCATCAGGGTTTCTTGGTTTCGAACTCGTCAATGAATGCACAGGGTTTCATAGGCTACCTGTCCAACAGCAATGTTCTTTCGATTGATACCTCAAGGGTAAAAACCGGAAGGCATGCAGACCACGACCAGCCTGTCCGAGGCTGTTGTGCGCGTGGACAGCATGATGAACCAGATACGTCTCTCCCGGCCATTTACCACCGTGCCGTCTACTGTCTTCCCTCCCACTGGCGCATTGTCAATGGGGTTCTTCAGTGGCCCATCGTCCTCTGGGTCAACAGCGATCTTTTCTTCCAAGACACATGGCCCGTTGTCAGCGGTGCTCCACACAGGGCCAAGCACGGTGGAGACACCCGAGCTGTTGTCCCGACGTCTTTGGTCTTCTGAGGCAAAGACGGACCCTACATCTTCCCCCACACATGATGCCTGGCCGTGTTTTGCTGATCGCCAGTGGATTGGACATGCGGCTATACACTGTGAGAGTTGTATAACGATGCTGATGGAGCCGCGAGGAGGTGTCGACATCTCAACAATACGTGTTGACAACAAAATGAAGTGAATCACTCTCTTCAAGTTCTGACCGTTTTCTAGTGTGTGTTGGCGAAGTTTTGCACAAGTCAGAGAAGGGTGTTTTTGTTTTTTGTTTTTCTCTACTCTACAGGCAAACAAGTTTCCATGCCACAGAATGTTTTTTGAATGGCCCAAATACGTGAGCGTTTTTAAAAATATTTCTGTCAACGTTGAGCAACGCATAAACTAGATGCTTTTTCACCTATTACTAATGTGTTTGATCTTTTTATAGACAGTCAAACTTTCAGATTCTCAGTGAGGGCGGGTTTTGTTTTGTTTTGACAAATGGATGTGCATACGATTTTCAAGTAGCTAAGCAGAGAAAAATTTAGAACTAATTACATCAATAGTCAAACGTTTATCCAGTGACATTCCAATTGTGCTCAAAAATGGAGGAAAGACACCATTCGATCAAGTCCGCGAACGCACAGTCATGCATGTACCCGTTCACACGCATGCATTCACACAGATGCATAGAGAAGCCTAATTTACCACCAATGTTAAACACAGCAATAAATGATGACTTTCTCCACGTCAGTACAATCGGCTGCTCTGCAAGGTTGCGACACTGTGCTTGGGGGACGCGCCACGGCACAGCGCTTCCCACGCCGATCGGTTATGAAAAGCAATCACCCGAGCAGAGCGAGTAGAGAGGGCGGCACTTCAAAGGCAATGCCTGCCCGTCTGCCTGTGAAGCCAGGAGTACAGCAGTGCTCCTCTTTTTCAATGGTGTGCGAGAGATATCCGCACTCACCTTTCGTCCCAGTCGAAATCACTTCTTTTCATTTGATGGGCTGAATAGATAGAAGTGAATCAAATGATCATATGATAATTGCTTTCGACACCCGCCCGATCGCGCCTTATACTTGACTTCATGTGGGTGTTAAAAAAGCGACCCGGTTGTTGATGGTTTAACCTCTGTTCTCGATGTTCACATGATTATTTTTTTCTCACTAAGTATCTCACAGGCTATCCTGTCTTTGTGCCGGTGCACCTGTGGCTCATTTTCAGCCCGGTTTAGATGCCGTGATTGATAAAAAGCCATTGGCATTTTGCCTTTTGTGGCGCATTGTGATTCTGCAGAAAACCACTTGGATCTGAGTTTTAAATACAGTCCCCTCCCTCCTCATTTGGGCACCCTTCTCCACCCCAACCTCACATCTTACGCATTACCTCCCACCCACCCGCAATTTACTAATCTTAGGACGTATTGAGGAAGGTATGCGGCAAGGAAAAGCGGGAAGACACCTGGGGATGGCATTGGGAGTGAGACGACCTGCAAGGCCTGTAAAGACTTCTCCATTCCTTTCACTCCCTACAAGGAAGGCATGTTTCGGGTGAAGGAGTGACCTCAGCCAGAGGGGAGCAAGTGCAAAGAGAGATCCGAAAGTGGCCGTGCTTGGAGAATGGTGCGGTAGACAAGGCTCCCAACAACTGCGCTCTCTCTTCCTTGCGTCGCTCTCGCTCCACGGAGATTCGAACGTCCGGAGCTTGAACTCAATGCTGTTTTATTGCAAACTCATGACACAGCAGACGCCTGACTCTGCACTGCTCGAAGGCAGACTGAATCTTTCGTTCAACTGAATCC
Source organism: Theodoxus fluviatilis (assembly GCA_034096865.1). Taxonomy (NCBI): domain Eukaryota; kingdom Metazoa; phylum Mollusca; class Gastropoda; order Cycloneritida; family Neritidae; genus Theodoxus; species Theodoxus fluviatilis. The sequence goes on along the minus strand of JAWQFJ010003199.1, from coordinate 6,954 downwards.
ACGGCTCTCCGCCGTCAATGTATACATGTACAGGCCCCCAACTTAGAGCTGGGCAGTCCTGGCCTGTCTTACACTTATCGCCAAGCCAAGACAGGGAGGGTGATACAGGGCAGGAGAGGTGAAGATGGAGAGGTGAAGATGGCGGCGCGGCAAGCAGACCCATTGGAACCGAAGGCAGGAAGCGGCGACTGGCCGACGACAGGCGAGATGTGAGTGGTACACACCTACCCGAGAGAGAGAGAGAGAGAGAGAGAGAGAGAGAGAGAGAGAGAGAGAGAGATTCATTATAGTCGTCACCCGTCTACAAAAAACGTATAAGCGGAGCACTGACGGATATCAGTGATTTTGTTAAGCTCCAGTCCTTCCAACCTCACCCCACCTCCTCTCTCTGTTCATAAATCACTGTTTTACTACAATGGCAAAGTGACAGAAGAGTGACAGTAATTTGAGGTTTGAAGTTAATGACGTTCATAACTTTTTTACGTGATTGAAATCTTCGAAAATGAACGTCGGTAATGTCTCGGCCACAGAATACCATGCCATTCCAAAGGTCAAACAGTACAGTACCACTCAAACGGCAGGAGTCCATCTACATGGGAGACATGAATAACTTTTTTTCTTTCGTTATGGGAAAACTCCACAATAGCAAAATTTCCGGGATGAAACTGGATTTTAGAAGCCGGGACTGAAATGACACGCAACTCTTCCACACACACACAGTCCCCCCCCCGCAAAAAAAAAAAATCGTGGGAAACCAGGCATGATCCATCGAGAGCATCTGTCAAACTTCCCTAGGTCAAGGATAACACGCGATAGATGCGTAGATGAGGGGAAAGATGAATTGAAGAGGAGAAGGAGGGGTGGGGTGGGGGGTGGGGGGTGGGGAATTGAGAGGGAGAAGGGTGAAGTCAGAACAGGGGGCAATTGTAGATGGCCATCCCTAACAAGCTATCTACCAGCTGTGGGAACAAGACACCTCTTGTCACACATCGCCTGACGCTCCTCCCCCTAGTGGCACTTAGAGATGACTGAAAAACGACTATCCGGGTCTTACTCTCTATTTCATCTGGCTATGTGGGGTGTTAATGAGTTGTGTGTCCAGAGCAGGTGAGCGGCACAAAAGGCTGGGTGCTATCTAATTCCTTAATTTGGGAGGGGGGGGGGCGGAGGAGGGGGGGGGGGGGGGGAGGAAGGGTGTGTGTGTGTGTGTGTGTGTGTGTGTGTGTGTGAATGCCCAATGGGACGAGGGAGGGAGGAGGTGATGGAAGGATACGGAAGATGAGGTGATAGTTCCTACGAGAGGGAGAGAAATAACATGTGGAGGCGATGAGTGCAGCGAGGGTAAGGCACTGAATGTGAAGTAGCTGAAAGTGGAGGGGGGAGGCCCGATCAGGACAGAAATGGACACCAATGAAGGAGGGAAGGAAGGAAGAGTTCGAGAGAGGAGGAGGCCAGAGAGAGGGATGCCAAACGGGAGGAAATGGAACAAGTATAGAGGAAGAGTGAGAGAAAGAAGTGAAGAGATGAGATGGAGAGATTTGCAGGTGGGGAATGGGTAGCAGTGATATTGGGATGTGAGAATAGAGCAACTGGACGGGACCGGAAAAAGAGGGTGAGAGGTGAAGCCTATAGGTAGGACGTGGGGGTGGGGGGGAGAAAGTGACGGAGGATCGGGGATGGGGGTGGGGATGAGTGAGTTCATGGAGAGTGAGAGGGGAAGGGGGGGGGGGGCTGAAGGGGCGATGTTATTGATCCAAAAGATCGAATTTTCGCCCGATGTTAACCTTTCCACCTCCATGGCGGCTGTGGGCGAGGACATTAAAGGGACATTTACTCCGTATGCACTGTCCTCGTTGCCCTCCGGCTCTCTCAGATGTTGTCAGTTTAATTGTGGAGAACATCAAACTCACACTTACAATCCTCCTTCCTCCCCGCTCCACGTAGCGACGCCCTTATGTTGGATTATATGTGGCTGTTGATTCACTCCTCGGGGGCAGTGATGTACACAGTGAGGAAAGAAAGAAAGAGATAAGTGGTACGGCAAAAAATGATATTGGTCGACCAGTAAAAAAAACGTGGGATGACACAGTTGACGATCTAAGTCGCAGCTGACAGACAGGTTAAATTCCAAATACAAGCAGTTCTCTCCCTTACAAATGTACCAGCAGCGCAGTTGTCAGGTGTGAAAAAAGACAGCTGTTTAGGTGGTTTGGTTTGATGTCGTTTTATGAATGTGCAAAAGCAAGTTGGAGGAAGAATAAAAGAGAAGTAGGAAACGGGTGCACGCCAGCAGGAATTACTCAGAAATTTCACATAGTAGCGGGTGGCGCTCAATGGATGGAGGAAACACGCTTTCCTCGTTTTCTTCCGTTTCTCCAGAGTACTTGCAACGGAGCAGGTGGCTTTCCAGAATACAAATTCAACACTGTCCAACACTCCCTCAGTGTCTTGAGCTGAATTCTAGAGAATCAAACGAGGAAATTTCCTCTTCACTGGAGAAAAAAAAATGTACACAAATTCTATAAAAAGTTCTTTTTCAATAAACAACTATCCACCGGGCTTTTCTCACCGGTATTTAACCGTCCTTGACAGTGGGGGAGAAGAGGTGGGGGCTGATAACATCGGTACTGAGGGGAAACACTAGACCCTTCCTGCGGAGAGAGCTGGGTGCTATCTGGGGAAGGGACGTTTGCAGGACAGGAAACACCTCAAGGAGCCCTCTGGCGTGGTGACCCTGGCAAGGTCACTTTCGGCCTCCAGCCACGCCACAGCTCCCTGGCAACAGCCACCCCCTCTTCTCACTTTCTGAGATTTCCTGCTCCATGTCTTTAAAAGCGGCGATTTTTGTAGCGTACGAAGTATAACGCGTAGGTACTGCATATTCGAATACGGTAATAAAACGCATGTCTACACATTATTATGTACAATTACTATCATTCAGATATCGTAAGTTATTCTCCTTGTGTGTGTGTCTGTTGTTGTTTAATAGGTTCCCTCTGCCTTTTGTCTTGTTATAATCAAACGAACAAACGAACAAACAAACGAAAAACTTTATTGTCGGGCCTCAGGCCCGTTACAATGTGCATGTAACTGTTGCATCACTTCATCTTTCAAACATATCAGACAGAACGATTACACCGCGTTTAAAAGCATGAATTAAATGCAGACAGACAGCCCACATAAGCGATTCGTGGGCACTTGATAACAAATGTACAAAAGTACCCTGATCTGGAGACATGTTTGGCACTGGTATGTCATACCGATGTCTGCGTAGACAGGGCGCTGATGTGATACATGTACTTCATCTTCCTCTGCTTCTATACACAATAGGCAAGTGAGATCAACGCTGCTGTAGTATCTATATTTTTGTACCATTATGTCACTTATCTACAGTTTTAAACGGACGAAACAGTTTCGGAACAGGTGTTTTTTTTTACTGTTTCAATAGAGTTCTCAAGGCACCAAACCTATTTGAAAGCACAATCCAATGAATATCTACTACTAGCATGAATACTGTCACTCCACGTCTTATCATATTCGGTTATCATCCTTCCTCGGAAACTCTCGTTCATTTGTTGCTGACTGGGACTCCCATACAATTTCCATTCCACACTTTAACAGGACAGGCTGTTGTTGTTTTCCGCCTCTTGTCGCACAAGTCCTCTCTCGTCCTGCAGGCCTTCCAGGAAATGTCATCCCCAGTTCCACCCATTGCAAAGTAACTTGCTGCTTTGAGCTGTTCCTGGTTTGTATGTCAATCTGTGAGCTCCTCCTCCTGCTGCCGCTCCTGCTGCCGCTGCTGCTGTGAGACGTTCACACGGCCTCATTGCAATTTGCAACAACTTCAGACATCTTTCTACACATGCATGCTCCAATCTTCCGCTCTACTTCAGGCTACTGGCGCAGACATTGTACTGCATGTTGTCAAAGATACTTCTGATTCTGTCCTAAGTGATCAATCTATGCAGCAGAAACGTCTTCGTCATTCGCCGACAATGTAATCGCCGCACATCTTAGTTACTTGAACTCTCACTTGTCCACCCACGCTTCACCCACGCACCCACCCACCCCCACCCTATCGCTCCTCAACCCCCCTTCCCCTCCCTATCGCCCCCCCCCCCCCTCCTCTCTATCGCCCCCTCCCCCCATATCGTCCACAACTTCCCTCCCCCACCCTATCGCCTCCAGCAAACTTGAGGACGAAAAGCGGAGACGTGAGCTTCAAAGCACTTGTCTACAAGAGCTTGAGGAAGCCAGTATTTCGGTGCTAATGACGTACCCTACACGTAGCACACTGGACGTTGGTATCCCACCACTGCGTCATGAAGCCCCTCGCCACGACCAATCGCATCGCAGGCCAGACGTCACGTGACTGAGTTCCAGCGGAGGTGCTTCCTGTGTCGTGAAGGCGACACTGCGGGACAGACTGGGTCGTATTTCCTCGCAGTCAAACATCCTGAGAGGCTTCTAGGGCCTAGTGGCAAGCTCTAAATCCCAATGGTCGGAAGTTTCTCGATTGCATCTCTGTTGCCGTGAGAAAGATACTCAAGTACTACTACGGCCTCTGCTTATGAACCGATCGTAAGCGATAAAAGTCCATAGAACACGTTCTAATGTAAAAGTATATGAATGGTACATTGGTAGGATATATGTATCGGGGTATTTGATTGGTTGATGGTTCGCATATCCTTTCAGCAGCAGACCATTAATTTTATTATTTAATTCAATGATTGCCGTTGGTATCAGTTTACGGGAAACTTAGGCGGGAAAATTACTAGGCACTTGCATTTCAAATGTATTGACCTAATTATAATTTCAGTTGACAGCATTCTAAGAAAATCTCTCTCTCTCTCTCTCTCTCTCTCTCTCTCTCTCTCTCTCTCTCTCTCTCTCTCAAATGTGATTAGCACCTGATGCCAGGCAATATGTTTCCATGGATGTCGTTATGCTATCCTTCACACTTTCAGCAGAACTTAGTCGAAGCAAGAAGTCTACAACTACTGGAAGTTGTTAAGACTTGTATGAGATGGATGAACAATAAAGTGATGCATACAACATCGTTATGAGGGTTTTGGCTTAGACGACAATTTCATTTTTCCCGGCTTCAAGAGGTAAAAGTAGGAAGTTGTACTGAGGAAGTAGATATTGCATCAAACTCTAAATGAAGGTGAATGGAAATTGATTAAAGCATTTTGAAGAATTACACATGTTCAAGACAGTGGTTTACGGTAAAGCAAAATCTTGAAAATGGCACTGAATCTGTCGGACAGTCAGACACAAATTATACATTATAATAATAAATTAATTTTTAAAAGAAAAACTATTCAGACGGGAAAGCGGTTTTGCTCATTCATGACTGTTCTGCAAGTGACGACTGACGGGAGTGACGGCAACACGTGGTCTGGACGCCTGGAAAAATGAGGACTTCATCGCCAGAGGGAAAATCCATGCTCAAAATCCATACGTAAAACTGAGGCGCAAGGAGAAAAAAGACAGCGAATCAGCGGATGCCATCAAAACCAACAGCGAAGACTTTGCCCAGGAAGTTGACACAAAGGCGACCCGATGTCTTCTCAGGCGTGGTGTTTTTCTGGCAGAAATAAAAGCCACCTTTCTGACACGATGGATCGAAGGGCTAGCGCCCCTTCCAACGGCGGTAAGGCTGGCCCTGGACAGCGCGAGGGCCGGCATTGACAGAGCCGTGGACACAGAGCTCAGCATGATTGCACAAGCATAGGCCTCCAGCGCGGGGACGTGGGCGCTGAGAGTCAAGTAGACGTCGTGATGTCTGTATTGAAATGCAATGGTCAGTTTTGGGTATATTTTCCCACCAAGGGCGTCACTCATTCAGGACTGGTGGTATTGATGACTGCTGTTCGTCACCGATGAAAATGCAGCAAACAATAATTTTCGCGCCTTAGAAAAAGCTGACGACTGATTGCACTCAGCACCAAAAATGACGCGAACAGTGGACATGTCAGCGGACAGTCATCTGTCAGTATGGACATGTCAGCGGACAGTCATCTGTCAATATGGACATGTCAGCGGACAGTCATCTGTCAATATGGACATGTCAGCGGACAGTCATCTGTCAATATGGACATGTCAACGGACAGTCATCTGTCAGTATGGACATGTCAGCGGACAGTCATCTGTCAATATGGACATGTCAGCGGACAGTCATCTGTCAATATGGACATGTCAGCGGACAGTCATCTGTCAATATGGACATGTCAGCGGACAGTCATCTGTCAGTATGGACATGTCAGCGGACAGTCATCTGTCAATATGGACATGTCAGCGGACAGTCATCTGTCAATATGGACATGTCAGCGGACAGTCATCTGTCAATATGGACATGTCAGCGGACAGTCATCTGTCAGTATGGACATGTCAGCGGACAGTCATCTGTCAATATGGACATGTCAGCGGACAGTCATCTGTCAGTATGGACATGTCAGCAGAGAATCTGCCATGCAACGCAAGAGACTGGCGAAGACGAAACACTTGCACATCGATGAAGAGCGGCAAGGTTAGTGTAAAAAACTCGGTCAGTGGTTCCAGATAAACCAAGCACTCCTGAGTGGAACACACAGGAATGTACTCACTGGTTTGGAGGAAGACGCGCTTGCAACCAGGCGTGTACATGTGACAGATTTTCACAAGTAAGTACATGTAAAATGTTGAAAGAAAAGTGCGTTGCTTTTTCATGAGTTTGTCAATTTCCATTTGTTGACATGTTTTACAAGTTTCCATCATCCTGCTAATGAAAACATTTATTATTCGATACAGATAATGAAATAATGATGAACTCAATGTGGCAAAACCGACATCATGGAGGAAAAAAAGACTTAATTGTCTACGAAATCTATGTTTGACTTTGAACACGCGGAAAACCTCATTTGAAAATACACGGAACGATGTGTTCAGTACTGGAGGTTCAGAAAAGCTACA